>JBBBDQ010000418.1:1530000-1595000 GCA_037127315.1 Ascarosepion bandense
TGTGTCAAAGACTATCTCAATTACCCACTTGTATGTTGATTAACCAATGCCTTAAACTGTTCATTTTTGATATTTTAGATTTCATTTTTGTTTTGTTTTTTTGTTTTTTGTTTTTTTAGTTTCTCTTGATTGTCAGGAAGAAAAATATTAAATCAAAATATCATTGCTTGAAATAAATTTACAATTAGTCTTGTACATACAGACCCCGACCACTACTGATCTATCATTAGGATATATTGGATGCTAGATTAATGGATTAGATTAGATAAACACTCCTAATCCAACAGCAAATCACTTTATTCTAGCTGTAAATCAATAAGTTAGATAATAATCCCAAAATGAATGGCAAGTGTCCATTTAATGGGCAAAAATGCTCAGATTTGCAAATCTGAAAGTATTTTATGTCACATCTTAAAGAACTTTAAGGAAATTCTTGTGCTATAAGAGTTAGAACGATGATACCAGGGTCAGCAAACTCTAGTATTGAGAAATTAATCAAGTTTAAAATAAGAATTTCGTCAATTGTTGAAAAATTTCCAAAACATTTTCAAAAAGGGCATGAATTTTTTAAAATACGTAAGTGATTGAATGTAATAAATATGAAGAGTTTTACAGATTTCTAGTCTGAATAATAAGTAACTAACAATCTGATTGATAGATAATTCTAACTCCCCGCAAAAATGAGACAATGTATTCTAAACTTATCATTAAATTCCAGAATGTTTTCAGAAACTTGTAATGTGTTAACGTGTTCATGTGTCCCCACAAAAGTGTCTGGGAGGTGGGGGTTCTCTGCTTGGTCTTCCAAAATACCTAATCGTAGACTAACCACTTGACCTAATCGGTTAAGTGACAGTTGATGCAAATTGACATTTTTAAGTCACCTTCTCTTGAGATAAATGGTTTGGATTGTCGCCAAAGCTGATATCATTGCAATTTCTAATGAAATGTTATGAGACTAAATTTTGTAACCAAAAAATATTGAAAAATATATTTGAGATGTCTTTGAAATACTATTCATTTTTTTTTTTTTTTTTTTTTTTTTTTACCAATTTCCAACAATTTCTTTCTCTAGAAATTTTTTTTCTTATTTAGAAACTAACAATTTCATAAGTTTCTTGTTAGCAAACTTTTTCTTTTCTCCCAGTTAGGCTATTTCTAATTTTTGAAGTTGAAATTGTTTCTGCAAATAGATTTAGAATCCATTCAGACTTCATGGCCAACTTCCTTTTTTGGTAAAAAAAAAAAAAAAAGTACAAGTCAGTAAATAGACCCCACACATTCCAAATGTTTATTAGGCTTTACCTTTTACAAGGTCATAGTAAGAGTGTTTCCAGCAAACCTTGGACTAGTTAACAATGGCTTCCAAGATAATCTCATTAAAAACATGCTAGATATTTCAAAAGAACATAAATAAAAATTATTTATATAAATAGATATAGACAGACGGAGATATATGCTCTTGCTAGTTGATAAAGCACTTTAGAGAGGGGTAGATTTCATGTAAACAGTGATTACTTACGGTTTTATGCTACATTCTTTGATTACTGAATTGAACGCAGTTTGGTTCGGCTATCAAATTGCATGCTCTCGGTCACTGGGGTTTGTTTCCATCTTGTGAATAACCTGCTGTGAAAGCTACCTGTCTCTGCCGTTACGCAGATACCTCAGTGGTAAGATGTCTAATGACAAATTAGTCGGATTTCGATCCCGGCTTGAAGCTAAACAGATAATCCAGCTACACTAAAGAGCTGTGATACAGCAAAACAGGCTTCATCTGCAGATGATTTTATATAGTGAGAGAGATGTTCCATACATGATACATGCCTGGGCAATCATATCTCAAAACAGACATGACTAACTGGGCAGAAGATTATCCCACAGTAGATTGCCACCCAAGGCTGTAGAACCCAATCTGTTCTGTTATTTAACCCATAACTGGAGAGAAGAGACAAATTAATACTTTTCCCAAGGGGTATTTGCGCATAAGTGAATGTGAGGAATTCAAACTTGGATCCCCAATTTCTCGTTCTGAGCTGATACCCATTGCACCACAACACCTATTTTTGGCTTAGATTTCTCCTACAAAGTTGCAGGTGAAAATCAAGGGTTTTTTTTGTTTTTTTTTTAATCATATCACTCCAAGCAAGGCGATAACACCACTGATGCGCAGGGGGCTACATAAGGGTAAAAAGAATGTAAAAGAGAAAGCCGGAAACCACATCCTAAATAGGGAACAAGGGATGAGCCTCTTCACCGGTTCAATAGACGTGGGTGGAGTGTGAACCAGGCGATAGTTTAGTCTATCTACTCCAAGGAAAAAAAACGTTGAATTGCTAAGTTTTAACTTAAAGTCCAGGCAATGAAATTTCTAAGAAAACAAAATCAATCCTTCAATTAAGCATGAAAAGTTTTAAAATCAAGCAAAAATTAGGCAAAACGAACAAAAAAAAAAAAAAAGATAATGGCTCACCCAGAACAGAATTCAACAGTATTCAAAACATTTTAACTCCAAGCTGAAAACAAAGCTACTGACCTCAAAAAAAAAAAAAATTTCTAACTTTTTCGTCATAGAATGTGGAAATGGGATGCTAGCCAATCGGCCAGCAGAGAAGATGAAGGCCTAGCAAACTAAGACAATATTCCAGGCAATGAAATTTCTAAGAAAACAAAATCAATCCTCCAATTAAATGTAATTCTTTCAAATTTGTCTATCAATTATTAACTAAAAACAGTACTGCTGCTTCTACTCTGGCACAAGGTTAAATTTTGGTGCATGCTGTGAAAACTCAAAATAGTTGTTGACACTATTTTGTTGCAGCAACAATCTTTGTCTTCATAAATGAATTCCTAAGACTTTGTTAGTAGATAAAAATAAGAATTCATTCTGGCTTAATGTCTGACTTCCACCCCATCTGGTCAATCTGATCCAGTCATTTTTCAGCCCTTTTTCTGCACCACATTTCACTCTGGAAACAAGTATTCATTGTCACACCAGATATTTCTTGTCACATTTCACTGATTATTTGTAACTACAGAGGCACTTGTCAAGTAGCCCGTTTCAAGATGTTTCTCTCATCTGTTTTGTGAGTATACGTCTGAAATGTATGCATGAAAATTGGGCCATCTGACACAGATTTGTCTAAGTACTTTTGTCATTGTTGAAATAATGTTTCGTAATAATTGTAGACTCATCTTGCTGCTAGATATTAGATATACTCTTAATTTTGGCTCAGAAAAAAAGTTATTTTAACCTATTAATTCATAACAAATTTTATCTTTTTTTAACACAAAACTTTTGTATTTTGCTAAACTTCCATGTTTGGTTTTAGTTTGATCTTTACTTGAAATATCATGCGGGGGGAAAATGTATTTTCAATCAATACACAAGGAAGTCATTTTGTTTTCTGATAGATGTATATTAAAATTGCTAAGTCATTCATTGAATGGATTTGTAAGACTGAACGTAGATGGTGGTCCCAAGTGTATCAATTCTTGCTAAAAATACGAAAAGGATAAGCTACAGTAATCATGTAGGTCAGTTAGTACGTAACTTAAATCGTTATTTTAGAAATTTGTTACCACTAAACTAGCTAAACAACTTTTTTAACCTTTTTACAGATATTTCCACTTTGTAAGGTTGTCTTGCTTAGTCCAACTTCAAAAAGAATACATAAATGAGACTTAGTGCTCCATGACTCATGTAAATGTTAATTTGCCAAACAATGTATAAATTTATATTCATATAATTAATCTTAGTGTCTCAGTGGCTTCATACCCATTATAGATGAGTCTATTTTCCTCAACGAATAATGAAAACAGGTTATATAATTTTTATTTTTTGTTATACACAAAATAGGAATGTGATCACATGTCCAAACCTTTTAAAATTAACTTGCAAAATATGAATAAAAGTTTTTGAATATAAAAGTTTGTAAAGACTGCACATTTAATTTCTACTCTTTTCCGTCTAAAGCATGTGAAAAGTTTTTATAGAATAATTAATGGGAATATTCAGCTTTTATTTTGACATACTACCTCCAAAAAGACCAAACATAACTGGACATTTGTCAAGGTTGACAGTGTGTGTAACAGCTAACTCTTTACTGTTACTAAAGCTTGAACATAAATGAGTGATTTGTCAACCAGTCATGCTTGTGAAAATAACTGCCAATGACAGGGATGTAGATTTTATGCCTTTCCAAACCATTAGTAAATATGATCTTTAACAATAATTCAAACCTTGTTTGTCAATTCCTTTTAATTAAAATCTTGCTTCATTTTTTTCGTCATCATTAAAGGAAAAGAATAAACATTTATGGTATCACTGACAGTTTTGCTTTGGTTAAATGTTTCTATTCATCATTTAAGTATTAAAAAAAAAAAAAAAATAGTCACTGGTTATAAAAAAAATGTTGTGTGTAACATACAATTCAATACTTTCAAATGTATGTTTCTTGAGAGATATGGGCCAAAAGTCCTCAGGCCTCAATCCACTTCTCATAATCAGGATTTTGATTTTTGGAAAGTGGGTCAATAACATATCAGTATCCCCCCCCTACTTTCCTGTATTTTCAGAATTGAGCAGAATAGCAGCTGATTTAATACTGTTAAGTGTACTTTGAATATTTTTTGTATCATGAATGTTTTCTTATTTTAAATGTTGTCCTCGTAAATGTTTCCTTTCTGAAAGTAAATCCTTTTAAGAATTGTTGGAAAAATTTTTTTCTCAGTTTCTCAAATAGTTATCAAGAAAAACACTAAGAAATTTTTAAGATTCAAGTCTGTGCTATGTTTGATAGTCTGTTCAAATTCAAAAAATGTCTGTACATTAGAATGACTACAAAATTTATGTTCACAGGACATAGTGTGATGATTGAGACAAATAAAAAAAAATATATATATATATAGTTATTTTTAAAATAACTTTGATCCAAACAGAAAAGTAGGAAGGTAAATCCAAAAAACCTGATCCTAATTAATATTAAAATTTTAATATTAAAAAATGATACAGGTGGAGAGCTTAATGTAATTAAAATTACGGAGCTAATTATAAAATAAATTTTGATGTTCAAAACTGTTGAAATGATCATTCAACACTTTCTTGTCTTGTTCTTCATTATTTTTATTACCAGATTTATAAATTTAATTGCTGCTTCTTATTGTGATTCTCTAATGAGCAACAGGAATTCAAATAATTATCTTATATATGAAGCTCTTCTTTCACCTCAAACTTTTGGCCCTGAAAGCATCAGTGATTGAATAAATTAAAGAACCTATAGTCATTTTGCTCCACTTTTCACTCTATTTTTTTTTTTTTTTTTTTTACCTCTCTTATTAGCAAGTAATAGTTCATTTTAATAGCTTAGGCATTGTCACTTAGACCAAATGGAGTAAAACTGTAATCATATTCCCCCCGCCCAACACTTTGTGTTGATATATTCAAAGTATCTGAAGAGAAATATATATATATATATATATATATATATATATATATATGAGTGCAGTGGGTAAATTGTTGCCATTTTTTATTGATTCTGTGCATTGTTTATTTATTTTTTTAATTTTAACTGTCCCATGTAGTAGGGTCAATTGAGCACTGCCTGTGAAAAAAAGATCACCATGACAATTCATTCTGCCAGAAATTTAGAAATGGCATGTTGTACTACTTGGCATCTGTACTGAAAATGACAATTCTTACAGTTCAGAGTGTCAATCTGAGGAAAGTGCTGAATGATATATTCAATCAGCATCATGGATTTTGGAGTGATGCTAACGTTATACCCCCATTTGCCTTTTTACAGGGCCTCAGACTCAACGTGTAGCCCTACATCAAGTGCCTTAAGAGGGTAGTTGCTAGAAGACCCTATATCTGGTAACAAGACTGCACCTTGCCACACAAGCAGGAGAACCTAGTCATGGCAGTCAGGCAATTTCTGGAATCATCTGGCTACCTAACTCACCAGATTACAACCACCTTGATTATGTGTGGGGCACAGTTATGAGAGAGGAGCTCTTTGTAACACCAAAGAAAAACTAAAAGCAAGAACTAGTCACTAGTTTAAACAAGGAGACCATCCAGAACAGTTGCAGGAGATTCCAGTCATCTGGAGGCCATGGATGAAGCCAATGGCAATTTTATTGAATAAATTTACTTAGTATTTCAAAATATTTTTGTGTAATTTTGGTAAATATTTGTTAAAATGAGATGTCAATGCTCTTTTCATTTTCACTTAATTTAGACAGCAATTTATTCATCACACACACACACACACATATATATATATATATATATATATATATATATATATATATATATATATGAATAGAATAAAGAACAAGTATCTTTAATCTAACGTGTTTCACTTTAACAAGCGTCTTCAGAGATTCGTCTTTAATAAATATCTGAAGAAGCTTGTTAAAGTGAAACATGTTAGATTAAAGACACTTTTTTCCTACTTGTTCTTATTCTATTCATCTTGTCAGATTCATATCTTCAACTCATAATTAGTAGACGTAACACACATTATTAAGTGTAAAATCTCAATAAAAATAAAAGAACAGGGCAAAATGAGACTGATATAATGCAAAGTAACTGTAGTACATTAACAAAGTAAAAGGTTAATAAAATAGAATTGGTTTTAACACACAAAAGGGATACAGTCAAGTGGTTATAGCCTTCCAACTTCAAGGCAAGGAAAACAAATGTGTAAGACTGTAAATTGTCCATTTTTATTGTTTAGAATGAAATCCCAGCATGCATCTCTAAGATTTGTCTATAAAGTTTAAGAGGGGAATTTTATATTTTTTAAGCAGTCGATACCTGGGAGATCCACACACACACGAAGTACAGGGTCAGTATGGATGGAATAAAATCTGTATCCAAAAAACATTATTCTAGTGTATAATATTTATTTACGACATAAACTTGTGTGTGTGTATATATATATATATATATATATATAATATGTCTTTATACATATGTATATACTAGTATGTGTGTATATGTGTTTGTACATGTGTATATACTATATGTGTGTATCTTCGTGAGTGTGTTTCTCTTTTCTGTTTCATATTTGAATAACTTTGTTAATCTAAACTTAATGCTTTATTGAACTCTGACATTAATTTGTAATATTTTTTTTTCTAAATTTTAATTTTTATTGTAAAGTGAAACTAATAGTCAGTAATACTGATCGCTATTTTAATCAAATATTAACATTAATACCCCAATAAATTGTTTTTAGTGTCTGTTATGTTCCTAAAATTAGAAATTGTGTATTTTGATCAATCACCACAGACTATGTAACAATGTCTCTGATTGAGGAGGTTTGGCTAGTTTTGAACCTTTTAAAACTCTTCAACTTGAAATTGGCACCATCACTTGATAAGATAGAAGTAGTGTTGAAACAAAATAGCTACTTGTGTAGTTATATATGAGATCGTAAAAACAAGGATGGCTTAAAGAATTAAAAGGAATCAGAAGAATGTGGGTAATAATGTGTCTGGTTAAATCATCATTATTTAAATTACTTTAATATTTTTTCTTCTGGGTTAGGCTAATTAAGGTTCCATTTTGTGTGCGAGAACATTAAAAAATTAGCTGAGACATTTTTTTAAAAAATAGACTTTGGTGGGGTGTGGAGGCTCTAAAGAGTTCTGAGTGCCGTACCAAAATGGTCAGTGTAAGAATCATAATCGGAGCAGCAGTCGGTACCTTTTTGTTTATGCATATTTTTTTTTTTTTTTGTTCTTATAGATGTTGTCTTTGTTTCGTTTGTGTTATGATTGCTGTTGGACAATGGTATTCTTTGTGCACTCTTTGAACACACTGATATTCATTGTCTAGTGTGAAAAGAGAAGTGTGACTGTGAAATTGTTTCTAAAGTGAACCTATGAAAACACCATGATCACAGCTTCTGAATGGCGGTGGTTGGAGCAACAACAGATCCACTCAGTACTGTGTGATCTGAAAGATCCTTCTGTAAGGGGTAATCCAAAAGAATGTCATTTCTGGTTTTCATTCCCCCACTGCTCCCCAAAGTAATGATTTGGGATTATTGCTTTTTGTTGTGTTGTTTGAATTGAGATTCCTGTCATTCTGAGATGGAGATGTTGCATGAAGCCATGACGGAAGCAAAACAGTTTGGTCACTTGTGTTGTCTGCAGCTGCTGCTGCTGCTTTGAAATCTGCTTAAAATGTTTAGTAACACCCCCACCACTCGGTTACGACAGAATCTCCAAAATTAACCTGACTTACTATGGCCCCTTTGTATTTCAGAAGCAGAGAGACAGATACAGACAGACACAAGGACTTGCAGATACAGCCCAAGTATGAGTTTTCGTAGCTCTCTCTCTTTTATTTATTTTTTTATCTTTCACTCTCTTGTAACCCATAGTGTTAGTGGTACCCCCCTCTCTTTGGCTCTAATGTTGTGTGCTTGCTTGGAAAGAAAACCATCCCCCCCAACCCTTTTCTAAGTAAATGCTTTTTTGTTTTGTTTTTTTTTTTTCTTAAATCATATTGCAAATAGGCCTTATTCAAAATGCTTGCTATTATTGATGTTTAAGGGTAAATTAAATAAGTTTCATGACCAGATTTTCACCTACTGTGGATAATGTCAGTTTTTGCTCAAACTTGTAAAAGGGATATTGTTCCACTTTTAAGATTTGCTTGTTTTTGATTTTTAACATTATTAATGTGAAATCCTTTGACTATGCATTTGCAATATGAGGCATGTTGTTTTTAATTCATTTTTGTGCTTTTTTTTGTATCTAATATTTTTTGTACTTTCTTTGTATACTTCAGTTACTTGATTTGTTTTTTTTGTTGTTGTTTTTTTTTTTTGTTTTGTACCTTATCAGCTACATTTTGCCTTTGTCAATATCTAAGGCAGTGTGATTAAACTTCAATTTTTAGCTTTTAGGTGTGTGTGTGTGTTTTTTGTTTTTGTTTTTTTTTTGTTTGTTTGTTTTCCAGTTGATTTCCATTGTCATTGAAATGGTTATAGTAAATTTTGTTCTCTTAAATCTACTTTTCCTGAGGTATAAAGAGTCTAGTTAAATTATAACTGTCAGCTCAATCTATTTCAGTAGTTGAACTGAAGATTAGAACTCAGTAACTGTTGAAAATAAAACTTGGAGTGGTGGTAATCAAATATTGTATGGTTATCAAATATTTTGTAGATTCATATAATCTCCACTCAAAAACAGAACTTGTCAGAAATTGTGTACTTGTTGCTTTAATGTGAGCCTCTTTTTCATTTTCTGCTGTAGCAACTTTTATGATAGATGGAAATTAATTCTACCAATCCAAAATATAGTTTTGTTTTTTTTTTGTTTTTTTCTGTAGTAAATGTGGAAAAGCTTTTGAATATCCTCAAATGTTTTAAATATTAACTTTTAATTCATCTTTGTTTATCATGTATACTGATGTGATAATACAGTTATTTGTGTATAATTTTTATTATTATTGAGCAGAATGAATGAAAAGCTGTCTGGGAATTTAAAAAAAACTGAGTTAGCTGTAAAAAAAAAAAAATCTGAATTTGTATCATAAAGGGAAGGTTTATTTTATATCATTTCTTTCTATTCATATATATCTGTCTTTTCAAATTTTTACATCTAGATAAATGCATCTAGCCATATTGGTACTGCTGATTTGACTAGATGTAGTTTTATTAATATTTATTATTATTTATTGTTCCCAGCCCAAAGCAGTAATAATTGAATGCATTTTACATACAAAAGAAGTGAGTGCTGGAAACGGCCTTTTTTCAATTAGGTTTTTACAAGGTTTATTTTGAGTAAACAGATCTTATTAAACTCTCCATAAAGAATATGTGGTTGTAGCTTAATTTGTACTTGAAGAATAATTCACTTTCTTTTGCTTTTGGTGATCAAACCCAAATATGATAATGAATTGAAATTAATAAAAATCAAGGTTTTAATAGCATTAAAATGTTTTTATTGTTGTCAAACCAAAAGAAATGAAAAATATTGTTTGATTAATCGATTTGCAATGCTTTGAATATTTCAATAAACACTTGATTAAACGGGTAAATAAAAGAAATATAAGTGTATTATAGTAAATGATCAAATCTACAGATCAGCAAAGAATCCAAAGCAAGAATCCTCAAATTCTATATTAATATATTGTATATCCTCATTGGGCATTAAGTCTTTCGCTCTCACAGACTTGATCATATAGAAGGCAAATACCATCTTCAAATACATTTGTCTTAGTGTCTTAGTGTCAACAGCTGTAAGAGCTGTTGACACTATACCGCAAGAGATGTGAAAAGGTGAACTTAGCAAGTTAGGCCTTGTCCTGCCTTATAAGTGTTTCTTTCTTAGAAATAAATATTTGATGATTTATGGCTAGAAGAGTTAATCAAACATCTTGTATAGTATGTTGAGTAGCACAGGTATAATGTAGACAGTCCTTATCCTGCTGAAGGAATGACAGCAAAATGGGTTCAACCATGTTCTAGATGAACATGGCAATGTTGAATGTTCCTACAACTATCACTTATGTGAAAGCATAATCTGTCCTCCTCATTGTATGCTATAGGTGACACTACAAGCTTTCAGGTGACCCTCTCATGATATTGATGATAAAAAATATACTGTATATTTGACACCCTTAAGACCTATATAATTTTTATTCTTACATTAAATATTTACAAGAGTTTTATATTTCTTTCACAGAATTAAACATTAAAAGGTGTTTAAAAACTTTCACCTTTTATCAAACAATGTTTAACTTGGTATTCAGGCTAATAACTTTTTTTTGTTAGATTTTATGTTGTCTTTTCTGGGAATATGTATTGAGGAGATTGGCTCGGAACGAAAAATCAGAGCTAATTTTTAATTCTAGTTGAATTCATTGCATTCACTTACGTGCAAATACACTTGGGTCACTTCTACCTCCAGCTACCGATTAAATAGCAGGACAAATTGGGTTCTATAGCCTTGGTCGGCAACCAGTCTATTGCAGAAAGCAATGGCCACCTACTACTAGAAAATCTTCTGCCCAGTCAGTCATGTCTCTTTAAAGACATGAACACCCAAGCATGTATCATGTATGGCATTTTACTGTTGCTTTTTATAACAAAATTAATCTGAACCAACTGAACTCATGGTAAAATGGTTAAATTTTCATCATTATTTACACTGAACACATCATGTAAGTTTCAACTTAAATTCTACTTAAAATGTTGATGTTCTTGCTCATTGATTCACTTTTTACCCTTTTTTTTTTCTCATGCCAGTTTTTCTTATCCGGGTTAATGTTTACCAATTTTTCTTTTTTTGATTGTTCTGTGATCTCTATTCAACAATTTCCAATATTGTCTTCTCATACCTTGTTTCTCATCTTAAAACCAATGACAATCTTTATAAATCTGAAATTAATAATGCAAATACTTTTAACACATAACAAAACCTGTTACTTGGTAAATTGCTGAAGTTAACCCATTTCAAGGCTAGCAGGTTCTTTAGTATAGTGCTTAATAGTTAAATCCTTTAAATGATTTTTTTTTTTTATCTTCCAACTTTAAATTTTGTAGATACACCACTTCAGTCAGATAAATTTATAAAATCTTATTTACTTATTAATAGATTTATTTTAACCTGACAAGCAGTTTATTTGTGTAAATCTTTAGAACTAGATGAATCTATCAAATATATCTACAATTAAAAATAAATGAATATCAATGATACCATTTTATATATATATATACACACACACACACACACACACACACACACACACACACACACACACACACAGAGTGGATAAACTGTCTAAATTACACAAAAATGAAAATTTTATTGACATCTCATCCTAACAGTTATATTTACCGGAATTGCACATTTACAAACTATCTTAAGATATTAAAGAGTAAATTTATTGAATAAAATCACCATTGACTTCAACCACAGCCTCTAGATTACTTCGAAACCTCTTGCAACTCTTGTAGACAGTCTCCTTGTTTAAGTTGGTTTTGCTGCCATAATTCTTGCCTTCACTTCATCTTTGATGTTACAAGGAGCTTTGTTGGTCTCTCTCTCAACTGTGCCCCTCACAATAATCAAGGGGGTTTCAGTCTGAGAAGTTAGGTAAGGCATAGTTTCTTTCAGCAGCCACCTTCTTGACCCAGGGCAGATGATGTAGCCCTACATGTTGAATTTAAACTGCAGTGAGAAGATGAAGAGAGTGATCACTCTAAGCACCATGATGTTGACAGGATATATCATCATCCAGTGTGTGCACACACACACACACACACACACACACTCACACAGTGTGATGGGGAAATTGTAAGCATTTAATATTTATAATTTTGCACATTCTTTGTTTTTGTCAATTACATGGTATAGTAGAGTCAGTTGGGCACCATGATGAAATTCCCTCTGCCAGAAATTTGGAAATGGCACGCAGTACTGTTTGGTGTTCACGTCAGAAGCTTGAATGCAAACATTCCAGAATGTTTGAGTTAATGAGGAGAGTACAGAGGTTTCTGAAAGAATTGGATGATATATCCTGTCATCATGGTGCTTAGAGTGATCACTCTCTTCATCTTCTCACTGCAGTTTAAATTCAACATGTAGGGCTACATCATCTGCCCTGGGTCAAGAAGGTGGCTGCTGAAAGAAACTGTCTGGCATCATAATCACTATTGTAAATATGTAATGAGAAGCTAAAATTCACATTGTATATTTTGAAAATTTATTATTTTTTTCTATTAAAAACAATTTTATAGGGAAAATATTGCTTTGTATAAAATTTGTTTGTATTTGATTCTGATTAAATAGCTTTCAGGACTCTTGTTTTTTTTTTTTTTTTTTTTTTTTTTTCCCCCCTCACACACACACACACACACCTCCTGAAGATAATTTTTTAGTTGAATCTTTTGATCACACATAAAATTTTTGAGCTGCAATTTGTTAACTGAAATCCACCCCCATCCAAGTCCTTTTAGTTTTCATCTGAATGTAAAACCTGTTGACTAATTTCTCAGAACTTCAAAAATTTATATAAAAATCCCCCCCCCCCACCTTGGATTAAATTATTGCAAATTTTATGGTTCAGTTGACAAAAAAAAAAAAATGCAAATTGTATAACATATTTCCTCTTTGTAGCTTTATGAAAGTTTTTATGTTAATGTTGGGCGTTTCTCGAACTGCTTCTCTGGGTCAGCTGCAAATGCGGACAAGAAAAGCCCTGCTTTATTCCTCTTAAAAATGTCAGTTTGAAGATACTTCTTACCAGACTTGGATTACTTATGCTAATAAAATTTACTCACTTGTGATCATACCCGGTCGTTACACACACACTCATTTTAACTGCATAAATAACTTAAATATACTAGTAAAATAAAAGAAACTATTACAAATGGTCCCAAATCATTAATAACTGATCTATTCGTGCCAGTTTTGTTTTTATTACTGGTATATTCAAAGTACAACTTGCAATTTACTTCCTTTTGATGGCTTACATGTTGAAACCTAACTTAAATCTTTTCTGCTCTCTATCATTATAACTGTACAAATGCAATGGCAATCCTTCAATGTTTAAAATAACTTTTTCTGGTGGGCATATTACGATGTACTTTTTGTTTTAGTTTATATCTTGGGATGGAGGGGGGGACTCTGCTTATCCATTTCAACAAGGGTCCGTGTTGTAGCTGGAACGTTTTAAAACCTTTCTAAACAAAACAGTGATGACCTACTAAAACTGTTCAGTGGTTATAAACTATAAATCTACATTTGCAAATCCTTTTCTCCACAATTGACTTTAATTGACCTGAACAAAATCCAGAGCTTAAATAACAAAATAGATTCAGCGAATTAAGTTGTTAAATCTAATCTTCTGTAATCAAGATCTTGCATTTAATAAAAACGTTTGAATTTTACTAATTTATATTTTGGAATTAAAGCAAAAACTCTAATTTGAGGTGTGAATAGCCTAATGGTTAAAGCTATGAAATCAAGCTAATTTCAATTTCCGGCTGGGGCAATATGTTCACTAGTGCCCTTGGAAAAGGTGTTCCAACTGCTTACCTATAGGTAAGGCAGTTGCAACACTTTATCCCTATAGAATAGTCTTTTGGGGGGCTAATGGACCCACACTATAAAGAAATTCCCTCCCTATTCTAGCCACAGCAGCTTTGTTTGGTTTGGTTACATGTGTGGTAGAATTAATAAACAGTTAGAAGTTATTACTTGGCTGTATTGATGATTGAATTAAATTTGTGTAAAGTATAAGTATTTTGATTTCACTAATCAATTGTTACTTATAATCCTAAAAAGTATCTCCAAATACTCCTACAGTAAATGATAAACTTTTGTCTAAATTTCTAGGATGAGGTGTAATCATTATTTATATACAGACTGTCACCATTTTTGTTTGTTGTGTTCTGGCCTTCATCATGTGCTTTTTGATACGGGTTACTTACAGTGAATACCAAACTAAACCCTTTATTTAATCTGAGATAAGATTGTTTTTGTTCCACAGTCCAGCGATATTTCATTTAGTTCTTATTTAGTACTGCTCAGTTGTTGCTCACCGCACTTCCTGCCCTACCCAGGGATTGAACTCAGTTACTATGTCACTAAATCCACAAAACAACACTTTAATCTACTAGGATATTGTTCAATGGGACAATTCTAAGTAAACACTGGCCTAGTAGATTAAAGCATTAGTTTGTGAATTTGGTGACATAGTAACTGAGTTCAATGCCTGAGTAGGGCAAAGAGTACTTGAAATCCATGGAAATGCAACAAGCAATAACTGAGCAGTACTAGATTTAATATCCCAGACCATAAACTGAAAAACAACTTTACCCACACAGATTAAATAAAGGGTTCAATTTGAAATTCCCTAAAGTTGAGCTAGATTGAAAAGCCCCTGATGAAGTCCATAGGGCACAATGGGCAAAACATTGTAATAACAATAAAGACAACAGTTCACATGTTATAAAGAGACACACCTAATATATATATATATATATATATATATATGAGTAGGTACCTGCATTTTTTTATACTTAAGTTTTAAATTGAATTTTAAAGAATAAAAAAAAACTTTCTTGAAACTTTGATTTTAGTTTAATTAAAAGCTAAATGACTGAATTTATTACACATTTGTGAACAAGTAAATTCTCAGTTTTAAAAATCTTGCAAATTTAAAGTTAATTTGATCTGATTTGAAATAAATATTACTTCCTTATGGTATGAAATTTAGAATAAAAGTATTTCTTAATCACAAAGATCTGACTTTCAAGTTAGCAATGACAGCCCCTGTTATCAATCAGTCTGGAAGTATGGTAACCCAAAATTGACATAACCCAATTTAATATTTCATAAGGGGAATAATCTTTGAAACATGACATTTTTAATGTTAAGTCTCTTATAAGTTTCCATAGGAAAAGAAAATGTGCAGCTTAACATAAAAAAAAAATTAGGAACTATTTTTAAAATCTCTATTCTAAATGAAGCTTTTATTAAGCTTTTGAATTTTTGATTTGTGAATCTTTTGTTAATGAATTAATAACTGAAGACACTGAGTAATTGGAAGAAAGTTAAGATGTTTAAAACTTAAATTAGCAAAGAAAAAAAATGAAAACAATTTTATAAAAATTCATTATTGATCAAATTTTTTTTTTTTCTTCAGAATATGATACCCTAAAATTATATTATTTATAAAGTCAGTTAAAACTTTATCTACATTAAAAATAGCGTAGTTTTAATGCATTTTTTATCTTACTTTTCGGAGCAAATTTTTTTGAGAAAATAGTTCTGTAATTAAAAAAAAAAGAAAAAAATTACTTGATTTACATTCTAATGAGTCCTACATTTAACTAATAAATAAAATAAAAAAAATTGGTATAGATAATGTATTTCTAGAAATTTTATGCAATTAATTGGAAGTGGGAGTAACAGGGGCGTGTGTGTGACATCCAATTGCTTCTAGCCAGGATTGAAACTCAACTGAATTGATATCAGTCAGTGATTCTACCTCTGAGCTATGGGTACTCGGTAGAGGAAGGCAGACTTTTAGCATGTTATATACAATGTATACACATGCCAGTAGCTGAGAGTTTTCAAATTCATTACTGAATGAACGCTGCGTAGATGCGTAAGTAGCTACTGTGTGTGTGTGTGTGTGTGTGTGTGTGTCCCAAGTCTACCATTCCTCCATAGTGCTCAATCGGAGAGTATAAATAGTCATCCACAGACAATCATGGCTCCTCTGTACAGTTAGACATCCGATTGCTTCTAGCCAGGATTGAAACCCGGCCGAATTGATATCAGTTAGTGATTCTACCTCTGAGCTATGGGCGACATACAGTAATGCCTAATATTTTTAGGTCTTTTTTTTTTTTTCTTTTAATAAATAAAAAAATATAACCTTAACTTCTAAAATTTTTTAATTCTTTAATAATCACACTTTTTTCAATGAATAAATTCCAGACGGGATTTGAACTTAATCTCTCCCCACCCATTTAAAAAAACTTATAGCCTGATGACTGTATCTCTTGTGACTCCTGTCTTCAACACCCCCCCATCCTTTGTCAGTCAGAGCATTGATTTACCTTTTTTGTATAAATGAGTAGTAATGAAATAGTTTGCTTCCATAAATTTGTATTCAGTTTCATGGATATTTTTCATCTACAGTTTTAGGGGACAAAGTTTATTTACAGGTTATATTTATTCTCTAATACCAAAAAGATTTTTAAGATGGCGAATTATGTAAAATTGATATTAGATAAGATTTTGAATTGTTACAATAAAATCGCTTATTAATAAAAGTTAAATGTTAGTAAAATAGCTTCTCTCTCAAATTTCAGTAATTCTCTTTAAGAGTCAAAGCAATTGTGATACAGTAACAGTAAAACTTTTAATAGGTGTGTTTTTATATATATACATACACACACTACTGGCTATAATTATTAGGCCACCTCAGTGCATTAAAAAATGACGTATTTTTTTAGTATTTATTGCCAAGTGAATAAATGCAAATGAAAATAGAATGGTTCTTTTCTTAATACTGCACAATAACATGTGCATCAAATGAATTTATAAATCTAAATTTATTTATAAATGGAACTTTCTCTGTGTGTGTCCATTACCTATAGGCTCCAAAACGGCTAAACCGATTTTCTTGAAAATTTACAGTTGTACTATAAGCATCTGCTAGTGCTCTTAGCTAGGTTTTGTTATGGTACCCCCAATAAATATCAAAAATCGATAATCGGGTTATAGAAGGAGTGGTCCGATTTTAATCAAATTTGATACACTCATAAGCAAAGACATAAGAAACGATATTTAGAAGTTTCAAGGTTGCAGTTCTTACAATAGTGCAGAAAATCGATTTTTTTAAATTTTATATATATATATATATATATATATATATATATAAGGCAAGATGTTTGTGTGTGTCTGTTTATCTGTATTTTTTTTTTTTTTTTTTTTTTTCAGCCCTTTTATTTTAGTTTTTGCTTCGGGTTTGGCTCTAAGTAGGTATAATTGTAGTTTTTAGTCTCAGCCATGATACCATTTACTCAGAGGACTTATTTAGCCTTCAAAATTCAGTTTACAAAAAAAAAAATTGATATCAATACCAGAAAATCAAAATTTGACTTACATCCATTTATTTTTCTTTCAGTCTACGGTTTCGCTTTAACTGGAAACAACTATTGCTTTTTAGTCTTTCGTGCCAACACCCAGGACCATGGATTAGTTTTAAAGCTTTCATTACACCCGAGCAATGCCGGGTTATACTGCTAGTATTTAATAATTACCTATATTGCAGTTTCATCAATGAAAGAATGAAGAAAATTTAGTGTGATTTGGAGAAGTTTGTCTTTGCAAAATTTTACAATGCAAGGAAGCAAAGTAATAATAAAAGAACCATTATTTTCATTTGGCAATAAATAGTAAAAATAGTATGAAATACATAATTTATTTTTAAAAAACTGGGGTGGCATCATAATTATGGCCAGTAGTTGTGTGTGTGTGTGTGTGTGTATATATATATATATATAATTGTGATGGGATCTCCTTTAGGTCCCCTCTTTTCCAATTATTATATGGCAAATTTAGAAAATAAAATAATTAATGACAACAATAAACCCTCTATATATGTAAGATACATAGATGACATCATTTTTGTTTTAGCTAAGAATATCAATCAAATTACACATCTTAAAAACAAATTTGAAAGTCACTCCATCCTCAAATTTATATTAGAACTTAATATTAACAAAATCCCATTTCTTGATGTATTCATTGATTCTAGCACACATAGATTTACTACTTCTCTATATAGGAAACCAACTATCATAAAATCGTGTCTTAATTATAATAGTGAATGCCCTCAACGATATAAGTTAGCTGTTATAAAAAACTTAATTCAACGCACACAAATGGGATGTTACTGTATTACCATCTTAATAACCTCTCTGAAGATGGCTCATGTGAGCCGAAAGCTTAGAACCAATTAATAAAAAAATTATCCAAATGCTGGAGAATTTTTGTCTTTATTTTCAACTGAAATTAAAGCCAAAATACGACGTTTAGAACAGCTCATGATTAAACATAATAGACATTCATTGTCTCTTATATTTAACGGTATATGTTTAGAAAATATATCGCTCATTCAGTAATGGATTAGAACAGTCTGGCTATTGGGCAGGTATAATGACAATATGCACACTAAAAAGTCTTCTTCTACTGAACACCCATAGCCCAGAGGTAGAATCGCCGACTGACGCCAATTTGGTTGGGTTTCAATCCTGGGTTAAAAGCAATCTGAGTCTAACCATACTGATGAGCTGTGATACAGCGAAACAGATCTGTCTGCGGATGACTATATATATACATACAAGTCTACTTTCTTTTCCCCCCAAGGACATTCTGCTAGGTTAGCTAGCCAATCCCTTTTGCAGACACCTGATCAAGCAGATTCTATTCAACACCCACAGAGCCAACCTGTCATTTATATTCCAACTATGCTGTGCATACCTCAGTTACATTTTCAGAGAGAGAGAGAGCATATAATCTCTCATGATCAGCAACTTGAATAATGCCAGTATGCTCAAAACCTTGTGATTTTGTGCTATCACAACCATTGACGACTTCTAAATGATTTCATCTATCCAATTTCGCTCACAATACTTGGCTCAACCCATGGTGTAGTTTTCAGGCACTTTCCTAAGGGTGTAGCACAGTATCATTGTATCCCCCAGCTGATAGCATGAAGAAGCCACCTTCTTGACAAATTGATAATGCCAAAATTTAAACCCAGATCTCACGGTCATAAGGTGAACGTACTAATCCTTCTACCACATGTTAATACTCATTTATATAACACACATATATTCATATAACACATCATTTCAAGAAATCTGAACACTTGTTCAGACTTGTATGAGGTACAATTAAATAGTCATAAATTTCATGATTTACTTTCTAATCTTACTTTTTATTTTGCTTTGTCTTGTCCAAGACCACATTAGTGGATCCCTTTTTGCGAAAATTAATTTCATTAGCAACAGCTTACAGCTAACTTTCACTTAACCCTACAGAAGACGCCCTAAGCTTGGCTTACCTCAAGGTCAGAATAGTGAACTTTTGAGTAAGTCGTACTTTATAACAATGCTTTATGGAGCAAACTTACCTACTCTTCTAATAGAAGTCATTCTCTGTGTTTGTTTGGAGATGTTTTTTATATTTTCTGTTCCTTGGTCTTTTAAGTAATGGTTCCTCCACCTCACCTCTGTATTCACTCTTCAATTTTTTTTTTTCTTGTTTTTGAATTCCAATAAAATTTGCTAACAGATTTGATAGGCATGTTTAATGTGTTCCATCAGAGCATTTTTTTTTTCTTGCATGTCATGATTTTTCTCTTTCAACAAAAAACGTGTCTAGTTTTAATTTTCTTTTGAAAAACCATTTCTTAAAACCATTTGTTTTTTTTTGTTTTTTGTTTTTTTTTTTTTTTTTGTTGTTGTTGCCAAAATGAGAACCTGAACACTGTGTGTGTATATATATATATATATATATATATATATATATATATTAAAAACAGAAATAGGGGTTGTTTCCAACAAGAGAAACTGGTATATAAGAAAAAGTGCAAGAAGCCATGAACATTTTAAAGTGTAGATTTATTGTTGCTATCATAATTACTACTTGTTTTTTGTATATTAAATGCCCGTAATGATATTTGAGTCACTACATGTGTTTTGAGTCTAAAGTTGACTCTCTTAGGCGAATAAACTTGTGACTTCACATGTTGAGATCCATTTTCCATATATATATATATATAGTGTATTGAGGCAGCAGATAATTTTCTAAACATATACTGTTAAATATAAGAGACAACGAATGTCTATTATGTTTAATCATGAGCCGTTCTAAACATCATATTTTGGCTTTAATTTCAGGTGAAAATAAAGACAAAGATTCTCCAACATTTGGATAATTTTTTATTAAGTTGGTTCTAAGCTTTCGGCTCACATGAGTCTTCTTCAGAAGTTAATTCCTGTTTGGCTGTATGTATTTGCCATTTAATTAAACATACATTCATTGTCTCTTGTATTTAACATATGTTTAGAAAATCTGTTGCCTCGATACACTAAATTTAAGTTACATGATGCCGCAGCATTAAATGATCCTAACACCAAGAAATTTCGATGGAACCTCATTAAATGGCAAATAAACAGGGCAACAGATATCGCATAACAGTTCATTACACTTTTCTTTGTTTCCAACAAATTTTTCCAGTTTCTTAATGCCTTGCTTTGTTGTGGTACAGTGGATATTGACTTGGAACGACAAATTGGGGTGTTGAGTTCAAATTCCAGTTGAATTCCTTGCATTCACTTATGCACAAATACCCTTGGGAAAGGTATTAATCTCTCTTCCCCCCAGTTATGGATTAAATAATAGGATAGATTGGGTTCTATAGCATTGGCTGGCAACTTACTGCGGGATAATCTTCTGCTCAGTCAGTCATGTCTCTTTTGAGACATGATTGCCCAAAGCATGTATCACGTATGGCACTTAACTGACTGAATCTTTTCAAATGCATCTTAGGCCATCCCAATATGACTTCATATCTCAGTGTCACACATTTCCAAAGTCTTTAAATTGCTTTCATTATAGTTCCTACTCTCTTTAGAACTTGTTCATTTATTTCTGCCTATGATGTTCTCAGCATTTGTAGCTAGAACTTCATTTCTCTTCCCTCAAGTTCAGTTGGAAGTTCTCACCTTGAAATTAACAAGTTTACAGTAAATTGCTGTTTCTTGAAATTGCATTGCAAGCCATTGAAGCTCTCTCTCTCTTTCTGGTGCGCGCGCGCTCTCTCTCTCTCTCTTTCTGGTGCGCGCGCGCGCTCTCTCTCTCTCTTTCTGGTGCGCGCGCGCTCTCTCTCTCTCTTTCTGGTGCGCGCGCGCTCTCTCTCTCTCTCTTTCTGGTGCGCGCGCGCTCTCTCTCTCTCTCTCTCTTTCTGGTGCGCGCGCGCTCTCTCTCTCTCTCTCTCTTTCTGGTCGCGCGCGCTCTCTCTCTCTCTCTTTCTGGTGCGCGCGCGCTCTCTCTCTCTCTCTCTTTCTGGTGCGCGCGCGCTCTCTCTCTCTCTCTTTCTGGTGCGCGCGCGCGCTCTCTCTCTCTTTCTTTGGTGTGCGCGCGCGCCTCTCTGGTGTGCGCGCGCGCTCTCTCTCTCTCTTAGGGTAGAGAGAGAGATGGGTTTTAAAGGAAAGCAAATGCTTAATTTTAGTTTTTTTGTTTATGTCTTTTCACATTTTATTCTATTTTTGTTTTTATGTATTCATCATAAATGTACATAACTCAAAAATGTTATCTTCATTCTCTTAGAAACATTTGTGAATTAAATTTTAGGAATTTTTAATGTTTGTTTGGACATTACGGTCAAAGGATGGGTTAAACCATTTAATGTTTATGTAGTTTTTGCTTATTTCTGCCGACTCTGTTTTTAACAGTTTCTAAACGAGTGTTGTGTTTACTTTTTTTCTAATGCGTTAATGTATTTAATTTTGGAGTCGTCAGAAACTTCCTTATCTCTAAAAGTTAGTACATAAGTGACATTTGATTAACTTATTCAATTTATAAATAATATGCTGGTGATTTGATTCTTTGATGTGATGGTTCTAGATAGCTTATTGATAAATATTTTGCTGTCATTTTTTTTTATGGCATGGACCCACTAGTGTGCATGTATGTATATGACAAAAAAGAATTTCTCTTTCCACAGCAATAATTATAAAATTGCTATGTACCATATCTACATAGTCAATAGTGCAAAACTAAAAGCATCTTTAGTAAAAAGATTAATCATCTTCTTGCCTTCATGCGCAGTAGATCCTAAATGTAAAAGTGGCTAAAATAGTTAGTCAAATTTATTAATCCTTATATTGCAATTTTTTTTTTTTTTTTTCACAATAAACAAGATTTTTTTTTCTTTTCAACTTTGAAGATATTTTTGCTTCTCAATTAGCTTCCTTCCCTTTTTTATCACCCTCCACCCCTACCCAAATTTGTGTCTGGCTGGAGGTGCCACTCAAGACAACTTAACTTTGGTACTTGGAAAGTTTAAGTAGTTTTGATATCTAAATCTAAGCTTATTTATAAATGAAATTTTGTGTGTGTCTGTGTGTCCATTACCTATAGACTCTGAAACGGCTGAACTGATTTCCTTGAAAATTTACACAGTTGTACTATAAGCATCTGCGAGTGTTCTTAGCTAGGTTTTGTGTCGAGGTACTCTCGATAAATATCGATAATCGAAAAAAAATCGGGTTATAGGGGTGGTCCAATTTTAATCAAATTTGACACTCATAGACAGACAAAGAAACGATATTCAGAAGTTTCAAGGTTGCAGTTCTTACAATAGTGCAGGAAATCGATTTTTTATTTTATATATATATATATAAATATAAAAAGGCAAGATGTTTGTGTGTGTCTGTTTATCTGTATTTTTTTTTTTTTTTTTTTTTTTTTTCAGCCCTTTTATTTTAGTTTTTGCTTTGGGTTTGGCTCTAAGTAGGTATAATTGTAGTTCTTAGTCTCAGCCATGATACCATTTACTCAGTGGACTTATTTAGCCTTCAAAATTCAGTTTATGAAGAAAAAACTTATTTGATATCGATACCAGGAAATCAAAATTTGACTTACATCCATTCATTTTTCTTTCAGTCTACGATTTCACTTTTACTGGAAACAACTATTGCTTTTTAGTCTTTCGTGCCAACGTCCAAAGAGTCTGGTCTCCAAGACCATGGATTAGTTTTAAAGCTTTCATTACACCAGAGCAATGCCAGGCTATGCTGCTAGTAGTAGAAATAAATGGTTTCTTGTCATCTATTTTTAAAAACTGCAAATGAACTAGAAACATTCCACTTTAGATTTTGGTAATGTTTCCCTCAATTGCCAAAAAGTTATATATATATATATATATATATATATTTATTTTCTAAACATATACTGTTAAATACAGTGTAACCCTGATATCAGAGTTTTTGGGACTGGATAAAAGTTCTCTTATATCCGGGTTTGGTCTATTTTATATACATTACCACAGGCTGTAATTTGGGACCAGAGAAAAATCTCTCTTATATCCAGGTTTATCTTATAGAGTATGACCCGATATAAGAGACAATGAATGTCTATTTAATCATGAGCCATTCTAAACATCGTATTTTGGCTTTAATTTCAGGTGAAAAATAAAGACAAAAATCCTCCAACATTTTTTAAGATGGCTCATGTAAGCTGAAAACTTAGAACCAACTTAATAAAAAAATTATCCAAATGTTGGAGAATTTGTCTTTATTTTCACCTGAAATCAAAGCCAAAATACGATGTTTAGAACGACTCATGATTAAAACATAATAGACATTCTCTTAATTTTCTAAACATATACTGTTAAAAATATCTGCTGCCTCTATATATATATATATATATATATTTTCTCTTATGAATAGAAAAAAAATTTATGTTGGAAAAATTCAGATGTAAACTTCCATGAAAATGCAAAAAGGATCCACACTCTTTTTCTGTCTATGCTCAATTGTGATTAATATCAAACGGTTAAACTATTAGTCATGGTGTATATAATCAAGGCTGAAAACTAATTTGTTGATAGCATATTGACTTGAAAGTTTTTCCTCCAAACTCTGTTCTGAAGTGGGGAGATGTAAATTTTTTTTTTTTTTTTTGAGCAATATTGAAATTTTAGTTTTTGAGCTTTTTTCTATTCTTTGAAAAATCTGTTTCACTCATTTCTTAGAAATATTGGGTTAAAGATTTCCTTCTCCTTTGTAGTGTTCAGTGGTTGAAGAGTTGGGCTAAATATTTCATAGAATCAATTTGTTGGTTTCATTCTGGCTAAGAATGTGAAAACAATTTTTAATTTTATTTGTCACACTGAAGCAAACTACCACCACCTTTTTTTTTTTTTTTTTTTTTTTTTTTTTTTTAGCGCAGTTCTATTGAGTGTTACTTAAATTTTCCAATTATCAAAAAACAATTTGAAAATTTACAATATTTAAACAAATGTGGGGGTGGTCAATTTCGCATAAGTTTGGAACCATTTTCAATCCACTATATAGTTGTACAAGAAACTGGTCCCCTCTCCCCTTTTGAAATTTTTTTTTTTTTTGTCATTTGTAAAGTTTAAGGTGTAAAAGATAACATTCCAGTGAAAAAAGTACAAAAAAATTGATAATGAACACATTTCCAGGTGGCGGTAATGTCATACCGGTGACTGGTTTCAAAATGGAGGCTCGATTGACTAACGTATGAGAAACTTTCTATTTTTTGTTGTTGTTTTGTTTTTTTGTTCATCATAAAGCTAAAGGGGTAATTGATAGGATTGTGCTGAAAAAAATTAAAAAAAGAAAAACAACGAAATTAAACTTGGTGGTAGTCTGCCGTTTTGTTTTTTTTTTGTTTTTTAAGAAAACAGATATAAATTGAAAAATTGTTGCAAACCTTTTCAAACCCAAATTTGTTATTAAAAGTAAAACTGAAATAATGTTTTAATTTTTCTGATTTTTTACTGTCTCGTATTTTTGCTAATGTTTTTCTTCTGTTTCTTTCATCAGTTTTCTTGATTTTGCTTTCCTCACCATCATTTGGCTGAAAATCAAAATTATTGCCCCAAATTCCTTTTTGTTCCCCATTTACCTTTGCTCTCAGAATGTAGGACATGGTTATTTTCTTTTGAAGCCCACACGGTTTCTATTTGAAATTCCAAAAATCCCAACTCTAGCCAAATTTGAAATTTCTGGCAATCAGTGGATTTACTAGTGTTGTTTGTCTAACATTTTATTTTTCAATCCAAACATCTTTCCTGATCCTCTAGTGTCTATATATTAATCCAGTAAGGATAAACCTTTTCAAACTTTGTCTACCTGTGTTCACTTGCTGAAGTTTGTCTTTTTTACACTAAATGAAAATCTTGATAAAATGGAACAGATGACTGAACAGAATTTCATCAAACATGACATCTCGCTGTTGCTCGGGGTAAGACTCAAATGGAGAAGTCAATTATTGATGTAAGAAAGACCAAAATTTATTTTCTGTGCGTTTTAGTTATCATAATAAACTGGTTTTCATATGTGCACTACTTATTGCAAGCACTTTCTAATTCCAGCTGCCATTTTAGAATGTCAATAAACACAATGTATGATTTAAATATTAATATTAAAGGTTTCTCTACTGGCAAATATCGTAAGTCTTTTCTTCTGACTCACCTCCTCCCCACACACAATAGTTAAGGGAATATAATAAAAACATTAGATTTGGAAGCTTGACAAGTGTTTCTTTTGAAGATCCCTGTATTCTTAATTCTTTGCTTTCCTGGGGAAAGCAAGAAAACCATTTTAACTTGGAATGTTAACTACATACTGTTCTTGTAGGAAAAAGTCCCTAAAATGGCTGACTTGTTTGTCTGTCTTAAACCAAAAGGAGAGAAATCCCCTATCAACATATTTTTTTTATTTTTATTTATTTACAAAAAGCATTCCAAACTGTCTTTTTGCATTATCATACCAAGTTCATGGGATGGTTTCACTTTTAATTAGTTAACACAGTGGAATTGTTGATTTAAAAAAAAAAATAAAATGTCAACTATATTAATGTAATATAAACTTTGAAATTGTTTATCAAAATAAAGAAATAAATAAAAAAAAATGATAGAATTTCTCCTGCTTAGGAGCTACCAGATAATTAAGTGATTTTGATACTTTGAAATAAATGATTTCTTGTCATCTGTTTTTAAAGTCTTTAAATGAACTGGAAACATTCCACTTTAGATTTTAGTGTTCTTTCTCTTCAATTGCAAATGTTGATTCTTTTTGGGGATTCTCAGTTTTACTTATTCTTTTTGGTTGTTTTGTATGTTTACAACAAAATACAAGAATTATTTTTGTTTTACATTTAGTAAATATCAAAAGATTGCTTGACGCTTAGTGACATTATTTTCAAGTTGAAATGAGAAATTGGTTTGAAAGTGCATTTTGGATTGCAAAAGAATTTGCTCACAATAGATTACAAATAGATTTTTCTTTTTTCTTTTTACAATCCTGGCAATAAATCATGAATGCACCGACTTGAAAAATAAAAAAAATTGTAAGGAATTTGACACTGACTACGTTCAGCTGTCACTCTCTGCATTATCAATGAAGATTTTTAAATAATTCTAAGCTTAATTTTTCAAAAAATTAATATATTACTTTTTTTTTTTCCTGTAAAATGGTTTCCTTAATAAAACCTTGTTTATCTTGTTTTCATTTTTAGCTTTTTAAATTAAATGCATTTTTTAAATAAGCGGTTTAAAGTAAAAATTTACTGTTTCTATCTTTGAAAAGTTTATTTTCATCTCAGCTCTAAACTTACATTCTTTCTTTGTTCATTTTGGTAAACAAAACCAAGTGAAATCACAGCCAGTAGTAAGTACCTCCCCCTCCCCCAATGCCCTCTCTTTAAAAAATAAAATAAAATTCCAACCAACTGTTTTAGGAAGCTATCAATTACTACATTTGGTGGAGAGGGAGAATATTTTTCATTGGCACTGAAAGTGATTGGTTGTTTAGTCACTATTGGATGGTGGTGACCTATGCTTGTAGGTCAAGAGCTATGAAGAAAGAATTTCAAGTATATAAATTAAACAACAGAGCCAGCCAGGTGTTAGCAAGGTGGATGTAGACGTTTGGTCAGTTTGTCAATATAAATCTCACCTGGTTACTGCTGCAGTAGATTAAGGACAGGTATGTGCAGTTGTGGCGCAGTGGATATCGGCTCAGAACGAGAAATCTGGGAACCGAGTTCGAATTCCAGTTGAATTCCTTGCATTCACTTACGCGCAAATACCCTTGGGAAAGGTATTAATTCGTCTCTTGTCTCCAGTTATGGTTTAAATAATAGGACAGATTGGGTTCTATAGCCTTGGATGGCAACCAGTCTACCGCAGAAACCAATTGCAACCTACTGCAGGATAATCTTCTGCCCAGTCAGTCATGTCTCTTTCGAGACATGATCACCCAAAGCGTGTATTGCGCATGGCACTTAACTGACTGACTGGTTGGCCTTACCTATTCTGAATTAGCAAGTTTAAGACTTTGCAATTATTTTTCTGCTAACCCACACCCAATCATGCAGAACTCCAAATAACACAAAAATTATTATTCTTTCTTTTCTCTTTACAAGAAAAATAGGCTCTTTTAATAAAGCCTTATGAAATAATGCTATGAATAAAATCTGGCAAGGGTATGAATGGTTATAGTAGCAAATTTGGTAACATTAACAACTAGGTCCCAACCTTTTACTGTGAAACCAATGAATTGTAAACGCAAATTCTACTCCAACAGCTTCTTTTCTCGCACTTCCCACCTGTGGAATTCCCTTCTATTTACTTACTTTCCTGACAGCTATAATCTCCAAGAATTTAAATGTAAAGTCAATAGTAATCTCCTATCTCACTAACCTGCATCCTCTCTCTCTCTCATGCTCCTTTCTCCGTCCACTCCACTCTCATCAGTATTCTCATAACTTTCCTCTTATGTAACCCCCTGCAAAAAAAGTGCCAATAAAATGCCTTGTTTGGGCGATATGATTATGAAAAAAAAAAAAAAAATTTGAAAGTACAGTTTTACTAAAGTTTGAAACTCAAGTCAGCTCTGCCAATTTTTAGAAAGAGACAAAATTTGGCAACAATATCTTCAATATTCAACAGAGAAAACCAAGTTTTATTAAAATCTTAATTTTATCCCGTGGTGCTTCTGCTATGAATCTAGAGATTCTTGAAAAAATCCCCAAGGATCTACAATATTATAGGTCCTGACCTGGCATTTCAGCTTTAGTCACTTTCTCACCACCTTGACATTTCCTATGCCTTTTCTATATTTTCATGGCAATTGTTCTGGTACACCAACTTTACAAATTTAAGCATAATACAAAATTAGCAGCTATGTATCCGCCATTAACTGTTGAAATGACATAGATGTAACCGTAGGTTCTATGCTAACCTTTTCTTCTCACTTGTAAAAGTCTCTTCCTGCTTCTAGTTTCCTAGTCATGTTGATCTTCAAAAACTGAAATGCATGGCAATTATCATCTCCCGTCTCCTTGAATTCTTTTCTTTTATTCCAAGAAACTTCTTAACTCCGACCTTACTCTCTTTTTAAAAATATCTGGAATCCTTAGTTCTTTAATTTCTTAAATTTGAATTTTTTTGACTCGGCAAGTTTAAATTTCATTTTCCATTTTTGAACTTATAACTGTTTTAGTCATTAGCTTTGAAAATTAGTGTTCATTTCTTTTTAAAATCTTGTAAGTTGGTAGATAGTGAGCAGATGTCTACATATGTTGGACTTAGTTTTATTTTTCTACCACACACGCACACACAGTTGTCTCATTTATTTTAATCAGGTTTATTCTCCTTTTTGGGTGTGTCCCTCATACAAACTTGTTGGGGCTTAAAAAGATGCAAACAAGTTTTGTTGGTTGTTCTTTTCCACTCATTTCTTCCCATTTTTATCAATTCTTTCATTTATTTACACAAAAAGACATGAAAGAATTTTTCAAATGCTTTACTTTGTTAAATCTGTTTCATTGTGTGTTTATGTTTATAATCTTCCAAAATCAAAAGTGGTAGGGAGGGTCTGTAACATTGTCAGACGGGCAAAACCTTCAAAATGATTACTGTCTAAATACCAGTGATAGAATCATGTTGCAAAATTAGTTTTGGTGCATAAACAAATTTATAGACAATGAAATAGTAATAGACCGTATAATGTTGCATCAGAGATGTTGAGAATGAATATGGAAATACTGCAAAGCAATCCTATAAAATCCTATGTTAATATGGAATATAAATTCCATATTTTATAACAATGGATGGCACAAGGTATTTAGAAACATTATGACCATTTCTTTTTAAGTATAGAAGAGACTTGATATTTTCAATATTTATGCTAAATTTAAGAAACCTTGACAAAAATTTTAATCTGAAACATTTTTCCATAAAAACTGCCCCAGACAACAGTAGATCTGCTTGTGCCTCTTTAACTTCAAACTTATTGATTGGTTTATTATTGATAGGATAAAATATTGTTAATTACTGTTTTAAGTACAAACAACTTAAAATAGCAAATAGTTTCTTGTTAAGCTTCTCATTTGCAAACGCGATATTTGAAATAAACCTTTTTTTTTCTTTTAATGCAAATGTGCAAAAAAAATTTTATGCCAATAATTTTTTTTCCTCAAGTAACTTTATCAAGGCAAGTGTAAAAATTTGTTTGTTAACCATTATTTATATACAGAAATCTCATGAAGAAAGACTTCTGGTTTTAAAATCTAGAACATTCTAAAATATTGTATACTGTATAAGGAAAGATAAACTATAGAGGATTCTAAGTGATGTCTTTTTACATATCTTTCATTTTGCTTAAATAATTTTTAATTCCTGAGTTGGCCGTTGTTTTTTTGCTGCTCTTGAGTTTTGATTTCTGAAAAGTTTTTAAATTTTCCAATAATTGATTCAAATTGACAACATAAAGAAGTTCAGTGCATTTAAAAAAGGAATCGTTTAACACCTTTAGTCATAACTTACAAATGTAATAGTTAAAAAAAAAAAACATTGATTAGATGAAAATTTGCAAAAATAAAATAGGAAACCTGGGGAGTATTGTGGTGTGGGGCTCTGAGCAAAACTAATCTGCATCAACTAATGTAGGGAAAGGGCACAAAAGTTTGTAGACGGTAACAAATAGACAATGAAATTTACATGTAAAATGACTTGGAGTGGGGGGGGTATTCTTATTCTTGGATATTTGAAGAGAAGTTGATCATAAAATAAGAATCATTGAGTATTAAGAATAACATAAGCAATAAAGAAGTCATGGGGTTCATTTTCCCATTTTTGCCTTTTTTTAGTTTTTTTTTTTAAAAAAAAAGGCACATTCACTCTGTATATCCTTGTAATTATTCTTTCTTTTTTATATGTTTAGTAATAAAACTAAAAATAAATGTATGCATTGAAATATAAGTATATTATCTCCAGTAAGTTTCAGCTTTTGTTTGGCAAAGTTGAATGCTTACTTTGTTAAAAGTTAATAGCTTTTGGCTTTTTGACACCATTATTGCAAAATGCATTTCATTATTAAAAATGAACTTTTCCCATAGATTCTTGTATTGAAATAGTTGACTTTGACGTCAATAAACAAGTTTGTTCTTGCTTTCACTGTTAGAGAAACCAAAACACTTGATTCTATTGTTATACCTCAGTGTTTCTATTACAATTCATATTATCATTAGTAGGCCTCTTTCAACCAGACTCTTATATTTGGTGGGGCTAGTTGAAATGTTTTAACTAAACTTTTCTATGTAGTTATTTATAATATAGTGAATTCCTTTGATTAGTCCTACTATTTGGGTAAAGCTGTGTGTGTGTGTGTGCGCGCCTGCACCTCTTTACAATATAGAAGTATTGAAAGCTTATTTGCTCTGTTCCAAGGTTTGTAATAGACAAACATGAATTACTTCCCTTTGCTTATTCTCAAGGGTTGTTAGTAATAAAATGACTTCCTTGTTTTCTATATTTGTCCATGCATAAATAATGGACACAATATATCGAAATAACACAATTTATATTGGTCAGTCTGTCTAGAGCCCTAGTGCATAATTTAAGAAAAAAAAGTTTAATAAGGAGACAAATTGCCGCCATCATCAATTATTTGACATCTGTATCGAAGATGCTTATGTACTGAAGAAGGAAAAAAAGCCAGTTTGACAGAAAAGACAAGAATATCAACAGAAAAATATTCATGCAACGGATTTAAAACATTTTGAGAGAAAACAACTTAGTATAGAAAAATACAGTTGAAAAGGGGGAAAAAAATTTTTTTTTTTTTTTTTTTACAATGACCTCATTGAAAAATGGTTAAAAATATATTTCAAAATGGAATAAATGACAGCAAAATCAAAGCAGAATGTCCAAATATTTTGGTCACTTTAGACAAAGATGAGTAAAAGTTCCAGTGAATGACTTTCTACTAAGGGCCATATTATTTGCTTATATAATAGATATATAGCTACTTGTTATGCATAGTATAGTGCAAGACAAGAATATATGACCCTTAGGAAGACTCTATTATAATAACTGTTTGATTTCAGAATTGCTTTTTGCAACAAGGAAGCTGGAATTATCTAAAACTTTGCCTGTTTCTATTCAATATTTACATGTAAATTATTTAAGAATGAAAAGGGAATGTGCATCTAAAACCCTCAAGAAAAACACTTATTTACTAATAAATCAATTTCTTCAGGGCTTGTTTGGATAAACTGCTGAGACTTGTGACTTTATCAACTCTTTGACAATTTTTGTGCTTGTAAAATCAGTTCTCAAATTGTTCAAATATAAACTATTTTTCCAACCAGAAACACATAATTAAGAATGTAACATCTGTAACAAGCTAATCAAAGAAAAACTCCCCCCACCCTCATGAAATAGATATACATAGCTGCTTGGATAAAAACCAACCCTGGTCTTGAATATGTTTTTTATTTTTTTTATTCTCTCTCTCTCACTACCCCCCCCCCAAAAAAAAAAACATAATGGATTTAAAAAGAAAATAGGAGCTATGATTTAAGCTGGTCTTTTTAAAACATTGCGGCCAATTATTATGAAACAAGTTTTTCTGTTTGTTTTTTGTTTTGGGGTTTGTTTGTTTGTTTTTTTCATCCCCACTCTCTCCTATTTAAACTTCTAAAAATCAAGAGAATCAATTGCTTTTAGAAATCTTATGTTCAGATAACTAAAAAATGCTCATGCCAAAAGAGATTTTATATTTTATCTAAAGTTTATGAAAGCTAATAAAACATTTTACAATGAAATCACTACGTTTAGTAATCAGGCTTTTGTTAATTTACTCTTTACGTAATTGTTTGTACACATGACCTTGTTAATTTTAGCTTCATCTAACCTATTAAAATTAAAGCCATGTATATAATGTAAAGCTTGTTAATAGGTATTAAAAGCCTGGATAACTTGAGAAATATGCTTAATTTTGGGAGGTACTGGAATTGAGTTCCAAAGGCATACCTGAATTTTTCACTGGCTAAATTAAAAAGAACCTTGAAGCCGTAGCAGTTGCATCCACTTAGCAAGTTAATTTGGCAGTTATTAACACTTACTGTTGCATTGTTACCTGAGTGTGCTGAGCCATTTTGGTAAAAAATAGGAAATTGCTGTTTATAATAAATGACTATAAAAACAATGATGCTAATTTCTCACGGGTACCAAGAGTCTGGTTTCAATAGAACAGACAGATTTTCTGACAGACAGATTAACCTAACCCTACCCACAACTTCTATGTCGTGTTTCTTCAGGACACTGATAATCATGGCTCTCTAGAACTTCCTGCCCTTTTTAGTTCTTAATAAATTTTGTCTCAAGTCTTGTTCAGCTATCCATAACTCACTAGGAAGGTCGTTATTTACCTCTTATCAATCGCTCTTGTGAGTATCAAATTTTCCAAACCTGTTTTCATCATGTGCCCTAGATCATTTCAACTCAGTCTTCATAATGTTAAATGTGTCCTTTTTGTTTCCATTTTCTCTAAAATTTTGTCATTGCTTACATGTTCAGTCCATGATATTCTCAGTATCCTCCTGTGGAATCGCACTTCTGTTGCTTCAATCAGATGAGATTTCCCAACATTCACTGTTATATAGGAGGACTGATATGGCATAACTGTTTAGTACACTTGTTTCTAAGGAAGTTTATTCTTTTTAAAATAAGTCACAAAACTGGTATTGTGCTCTACTATATGTCTGTGCTAGTCTGCATAATACTAAGCCCAAGTTTATAACACAAATGTTAGGGACCAATAGTTTAGTGTTTTAAAGTGTTGTATATATATATATATATATATATATATATATATATATATGTGTGTGTGTATTTATATATATTGTTTCATTGCAATAATGTTTAGTACCAAGGTTGCTGTTTTTCATTGGTATTACTAATATATTTTGGCAAGCATTTTATCATAGTGTAGATAGAGCATATATAAAATTTCTACAACAGCAGAAGTAGGAAATGACACCCCTCATACTTCCCACTCTTTTGCATGCAAGGTAGAGGACCTATTAGTGGGGGTGCAGTAATTTTCAGCGGTGGGCAAAATGGTTAACTAAAATAAATAAATAAATAAATAATGATGATCACTTTATGCAACCAACACAGATGTAAATAATGTCAAAAAAAATACATCAATTCTTAATTGTTTGGCTTGTTTCATAAAGTCTTCCTCTTGGAAACCAGTGTTGCTAGGAGCCGATCTTGACTAGTTACAGATGGGCCGCACCATCTGTGCTGCTGCTACTGTTCACTTGAGTCTTTCTCTCTCCAAGTGCATTTTAATTCCCAGACATCTTGGGGTGGTTCTAATTCAGCACTTGAATATTTTTGGATATGGAATTTCTTGAAATAGCCATTGTTATAAAGTGCATTAATAGCATATGTGAAAAGTTTTGTGGATAGACATTTTTATTTAATTAATGTAGAAACAAAACTGGTGGTTAAGAAAGAATTTAGTTTGGGGAGTTCTTATATTTTTCTTTGAAAATAATTCTCTTTTAATGAAATGACCGTTTACTTTGTACAATGGTCACTGAAAAACAACTGACCTTTTTATACTTTTTTTCAAACTTCATTTGATAAAGTTTCTAAAAAACTTTCAATTTCATAGAATACAAGCACTCACATGCCATAATTAAGTACTCAGTTTTCAATTTATACATTGAATATAAGGAACTCGTTAAATCTCTAAATAAATTTACTTGAGAATCATAAAGGACAATTATTTTCGTAACGTTTAAGATGAGAACATACTGTCTTTTTTAACAAGTAACCTTTGTTTAAAATGATTTAAAAAATAAAATAAAAACAAAGGAAAGGACACTTGGTCCAGTCATATAGGCATTAGTTAGTTCCATTGACTTGACCCAAAGTGTTCAGTTCAATACCTGGCCACAAGTGCTGAACAAATAAAGGGAGATAACTACATGGCATCTGAAAGTAGCATCGCTCATGGAACGGGAACAACCTACCCCCATTGATTGAAATAAAGAGTTCAGTTCAAAATTCCTATCACCTGAAGAAGGCCGGAGCATCAGTCAGTCACTTAAGTGCCATACGTGATACACACTTGGGCGATCATATCTCGAAAGAGACATGACTGACTGGGCAGAAGATTATCCCGCAGTAGGTTGCCATTGCTTTCTGCAGTAGACTGGTTGCCAACCAAGGCTATAGAACCCAATCTGTCCTGTTATTTAACCCATAACTGGAAGGAATAGATGGATTAATACCTTTCCCAAGGGTATTTGCACGTAAATGAATGCAATGGATTCAGCTAGAATTCGAACTCGGCTCCCCGATTTCTTGTTCCGAGCCGATATCCATTGCACCAAAACGCATATCCGGCCAGAGCATACAACAGCCAAAACGTAAACATGGAAATAGACGAGGATTACAGGTCGAACAATGTAAATAATATAAATACTACCTCATCATCTCAGAAGTATAGACAAATAGCAGTTCAGAAATGAAACTTTTCTATGTAATATCTTTCCACTTGTCTGGCAGTGAATGCTAGACAATTTCCTCACATAGACGAGACTTGAAACAACGAATGTACTTGTTCTACCAAAGATACCGAGAAATACTGTGGACAAAAGTGATTGAAAAAGTCTTAAGGAAAATATAAACAAAATTTAAATTGGAAAGAGATGGTTAAAATCTCTTGGATACCTAATGAAGAGGGCTTGTAAATTTGGCATTCACAAGAATTCTTTGAAGGTAAGAGAGGTGGGAAACAGCAAGTAACCTGTATGAGCTTATTTGTAAATGGGTGGCAAAACATGGTGTGGAAGAGATGGTAAAAGGACATGTTGCTGAGAACTACAAAGAATAGAAAATTGTAAAGAGCCATTATTGTCCAAATGCTGAAGGAGGATACGGAGCATAGAACAAACAACAAAAACACTCTTCGACATTATTTCATTAACTTAAACAGAAGTTTATAATTAAAATGACTTGAAAATGTCTCTTAATTGTGAGTTTTCAATTCCTTGAATGCTTAATTCTATTTCATGTTGAATTGTAACAAATTGGAAGAAATTCATATATTTGGGGAATGTTTGCTTTCAAATATTATGCTAAGACTGGTTTTTGAAGCAGTCTTAACAAAGGATAGAAATGAAAACTTCCAATTCTCACAAAACCCAAGCGTCTCTATATCCTGAAATATGACCACCACCTTTGTCAAGGAGTTAAAAAAAAAAAATACTTTGTTAACAGCACCTTTCATACAAATTAAATCTAACTGTATACAGTCTTCATTCTCTGACTAAACTGATTGTCTTTTTTTTTTTTTTTTTAAATAACTGGTATCCTTATCACTGTTATGGTCATGTTTTGATTGTTGCACACTCCAACTTTTTTTTCAGGTGATTAACATGATCTGAATTTCAAACCAAAGCCAGTTTTCCTTCTCGATGGATGGTAGGAAGTTTCATACTAAATTATATAGAATTTACTGATTGACTCAAGGCTTGAACTCCTGATTAACAGATAAACTGCATGTACTTAACCAGCACTATATCCATTAGGCCATTATCCTAACAACAATATTGAATATAACAGGTATCTCTGAAGATGACTGGAGAGTACACTAGCTGAAACTGTATTAAGGCAACAATGACGTTGCCATTTTAAATGAGGTTATAATACCTCATTTCGGAAAATTTCTGATCAACTTCAAATGTTCAAATATTAATTTGGGTTCTTTTAAAAACTGACTAGTACAAGGGCCTGGGATTAAGGTTTTATTGGGTCTTTTTAGTTAACTTTAGCTCAGTAAACTGTGATTGGCTCTAATTGTCTTTTTTCAAGCTGAAATTAAGACCCAGAAAGACATCTCTCTCTTAAGCGATTCTCAAGATAAATAGCTTCACCAAGAGTTTTGATGGTGTTACCGAAAATTTTCTTTTGTCCACTTCGTTTGATACCTGGCTTTGTTTACTTTAAGCTACAAGTATTGAGCATTTGTAGGTACATCCCCCACCTTTTTATTTTATTTATTTATTTTTTTTTAAGTAGTAGAATTGGTTTTAGCTCTTCTTCACCTATTACTTATATATATATAAACTATATATACACACATACACACACTGTGCAGAAGTATTAGGACAAGAGCTATTTTATCTTTTATGAGGCATATTGACAGAAAATAAACAATTTAATTAAAGTAATTTTATTTGATTTACTCAATGCTTTTAACAAGAAAAAATACTTGTTACAAAATAAATTCAGTATTTAGTATAATAGCCTTTTGCTTTGACCACAGCCTTCATTCTGTCAGGCATTAACATCACAAGCTTCTTTAATGTATCTAATGGTATCTCCTGCCAAGCAGCTTTTATTTGTTCCCATCCCAAAGTGTCTTGTGAAGTAACATTAGATTTATCAATTTTTTTTTTATCCAAAATATCCCATAGATGTTCAATAGGGTTGAGATCAGGTCTTGGGGGGGGGGGGGGCAATTCAGATTTTGAAGCCTTCCTTTCTCTTCCTTTTTAGTTAAATGATTCTTACAAAGGTTTGACTTTTCACCCTGTATTTGAATTTCATTGGTGATTTTAGGAAAATCACCCCCTGTCCTAATACTTTTGCACACTACTGGTAGTGTGCAAAAGTGTTAGGACAGGAGTAATTTTAAACTTTGATGCCTCATAAAAAGTAAAATAGTTCTTGTCCTAATACTTTTGCACAGTCAGTCAGTTAAGTGCCATACGTAATACACACTTGGGAAATCATGTCTCGAAAGAGACATGACTGATTGGGCAGAAGATTATCCCGCAGTAGGTTGCCATTGCTTTCTGCAGTAAACTGGTTGCTAACCAAGGCTATAGAACCCAATCTGTCCTGCTATTTAACCCATAACTGGAAGGAAGAGATGGATTAATACCTTTCCCAAGGGTATTTGCACGTAAATGAATGCAATGGATTCAGCTGGAATTCAAACTCGGCTCCCCAGTTTCTCGTTCCAAGCTAATATCCACTGTACCACAACGCACATATGTGGCCATTGAGATCAACACATTTCTTATATTGAGAACTTTAACCCATATATAGCCTACCATAAGACTATATACATACATATATATATATATATATATATATATATATACTGTTTCCTCCTGCTATTTTCAATGTCTGATCATCAAGCAACTCCTTTCATTAAAACCAGCAGCCAGACAACCTTCACATATCATGTGCTTAGAGTGGTGGAGGCTTGTGCAGAACCAACCACACTTCTTTTTGGAAGAGCCGAATACAGAGACCTAGTGTAAAGTATGGCAGAAGGTCTCCAAAGGAAGACATGGATTCATAACTTTCTCAAGCATATAAGTAAAGGTCATTAACTTGACTGGAATTCAAACTTGGCTCTGATTCTTCAATTTGTGCCACAATCCATTCCTCCATCATGCCTCCACATACACACACATTTCAATTAATTATCAGTCTTTACTTCTATAACAAAAATTGTTTTAAATCTTTTACTCTAAGGTCAGTCAGTTGAACTTCATTTGTGTGTGCAGTCAAATCACAAAAAAAGTATAAAAAATGTAGCTTCATCTTTAGAATCAGACTTGCTTTTGAATAGCAAAACTTCTTGGTTATTTTTCTTCTCTCCTAAAGTCACCCCCTTTATTTTTTTAACTGATTGAATTGGATGATTTTTAAAGAATTTCCTCAGAGATTGACATCTTCATCACTCACATCCTTTAAAGATCAATAAAGTTTCTTTCTTGCTGGATCTCCCCCTGCATCTTCCTAAATGATTAAGATTTGTTTTATAGATTGAGTCATAGACTGAAAGAATTTTTTTTTCTGTATCTCTTTGGTCATAGTTAAAAGTTAACACATAAATTGACTAACTTTGCATTTACAGTTTTACAATCATTACCACCTCATAACCAAAAAAAAAAGTCCTTTTTCTTTTTCATTGCAGATACATTCATGTTTACCAAAAAACATTTTTACTTGTCTTCATACCTGAAATCGTGTTTCTTCTGTTATTGTGTTCAGAAAGATTCTTTGCCCTCTCAAAAAAAAAAAAAAGTGGGACTTAGAAGATGGAACACACAAACTTCCCATTACAATTCTGTCAGATTAAGCCAAAAATATAGACTTGCCTTTTTTTAAAAGTTTTTTTTGTTTTGATTTTAAGTCTAAATCGTTCTGTTATTTTTAAATTTTTCTATATTCATGGAAAAATAAACTCATTTAAGTTGGTCTTTTTGTACTGATGGATGTTTGTGGCCACTTCTAAAGGTATTGAAGTAAAATTTTAATTATTTTTTAATAATTAGAATAAGCATATGGTCGATTTTTTTTTTTTTTTCCGTTCAAGAAATAGCAAAGAACGAGTTTTTTCAACCATCACGTCACATTAGATACCTGAAATAAAATAAGTTGAAATAGTCATTTTAATGTTTTTATAGACAATATTTTCAAAATATACTAACTCATCAGTATGGATAACATTTGTTTACCTACAATCATTTAATTTTCTAATGCATCATAACCATCAATTTGTCTAATGACGTAAAACTGTTCATCTTTTCCACATCAGCATTGATATCGTCAAAAATGCCCGGTTTGAAAGAAGAAATCAAGGCTTCATAAATTTTATTTATTAAATATTTTGTAACAATTATTACCCAATCAATTATCAGTTTGGTTGAAAGAGGACAATTTTAGAATCTTAAATACAAATGTACTTAGAATAAATAAATTTGATCCGTATGAAGTTTTATATTTTGAAGGCTTTAAGTTATAAATAAACAAACCTGGAAACCTTTCTAAATGTATCTTGAGTTAAAAAGTTACTACTTTTGTTTTTAACTGAGTAACCTCTGTTTATTTTTTAAAATATTAAAAAATGGCTTGAATTAAAAAGCACTCTTTATTCGAATTTCTTTTTTTAAAGTTTGGTTCCCTAATCCAGCGGGATATCATTGCATCTAAAAAAATCATAATGTCAGTGCCTTAGAGAATAATTCTTCATGTTCGAGTTCTGGTTTTCACGAAAGTATACTCCTTTAAAAAAAAATAAATAAAAGGGAAACCCGTGCATAGAAAAACCACAGAAAATGTTATTTCCAAATTGATTGTCGCCTATGATTAATGGCCCTCTCTCGTTTGTATTTTGACTCTGTTCATTTTGAAGGCCAGGGTATGGTGAACAAGAGTGATTAAACAATTCTCACTTCTACTCTGCTAACCTACTTTCTCGATTTTTCCTTCAATGATTTTTCTCTACCTTAGCAGCACTTTTAGTTTCGTAAAAAGAAAAAAGTGAAGCAATGTCATTCTGTCTGTTAGCCTCCCTCGACGTTGTTCTGTGAAGAAGGTTTGATGTCGAATAAAAAGTCATAACCAACCCTGAATCATCCACCAACATCAGCAGCAGCCGCCGCCTCCTCCTCATCCCGTTGGCTTTTTACATCCCCCCCCAAACTACCCTCTTCCACTGATGAGAGTAAAAATAAGGGAGAGAGATTTTAAGCAAGCTTTTTTTTTTCTTCTCCTCTCTCTCACCTTCTACTGTCGGTACATGTAATATTGCTTCTCATCTATCCAATGGTTTTTCTAATCCTCCGGAAATATTAACTCCACATTTTCCACTTGTTTTCTTGAGTGTGTTGCGACATGTTAAAGTGGTCTCAAATATCGAGTGCTGTGTGTGTGTGCTTCTTGCAAAAAAAAAAAAAAAACACTAGCTGTCTTTTTATTTAATCGCTTTTTAGGTGAAACGGCAGCCCTTATTTCAAATTGCGACAAAAAAAATATAAACTTTACTTTGAGAGGGAAGAAAATTTTATACACTGCTTACGGAGGAAGTTTTAAAAGCCAATGTGTTATTTTGTCAAAAATCTCATCAAAACCAAAGTTGGAATTCGGAGGTGCGTGCAAGAATGTATGTTGCTTGCTAGTCATGACGTGACAAATAATCTTGTTTACCGTCCAACATAAACACTAAAAAACAGTAATAATTCCATTTAGGACCTGAAAGTTTTAAGATGTTAAAGTGGAATTAATTATATGATGCCGAGTCCGTGAATGGAGAGGATAATCCAAAAAGATATATTTAATATAAAATATTAAGCCTTTAAGCGATAGATTTGTATAGAGCTCAATGGAAATTATCCATAGCAATGGTTGGTCACATGGTCACTAATGGTTTGTGAAAATAACCAAGAATTGATGGAGCCTCAAACAAACTCCTTTCAGGCTAGCGTCAGGTATCACCACGAATTTACTAAGAGGGGTGCATTTAAAATAATTTAACAAATGTCTGAGTCAAAAAAAAAAACAAACTTTGTTTTCTTTGAAATATAAAAACCTAAACTTAAAAGGCTAACTCAAACAAAAATGTTATAGACAACCAATTGAAAAAAAAATCATTTAAAAATCCAATATTTATTTTTTTTTACAAATTTGTTTCAAAAGTAAATATATATAGATATATATATATTGCAAAAATAGCGTTTATTTAGACACTGTAGCTCGTACGCTGTTAAGATCATTAGTCTTTTTACTGTTACCATTTAACTTTTAAAAAGGCGCGAGAAATTTCTTAAAATTTAAATACCTAGGACAACCACTACGATAAATTGATATTGTTTGTTTAAAAATAAGTTATTTTAAACCAATAGTTTAAGATCGCTTGGGCGATCATGTCTCGAAAGAGAAATGACTGACTGAGCTGAAGATTTTCTCGCAGTAGGTTGCCATTACTTTCTGCGGTAGACTGGTTGCCAACCAAGGGTGTAGAACCCAATTTGTCCTGTTATTTGACCCATAGCTGGAGGGAGAAGAAAAGATTAATTGCTTTCCTAAGGGTATTTGCGCGTAGTGAATGTAACGAATTCAATTTACTTACGTGAAGAATATAACTTATTAAGAATATAATTTACTCCCGGTGGCTTATGAGCTGTCATCAAGGTCATAATTAAACAATAAGTCTTCTACTGTTGCCCAAAGGTGTACGAAAAAGTTTTTTTTAAATACGAAGGATAAAACTATTGCTTTCTCCGAAATTCTGTAAAATCAGGATGTTTCCAACCAAATGTTAACCAACAATTATTTTTGTTCCTACTTTTTTTTAAGTAGGTACCTCTACTCATTTTCGATAACTAACTTTAAATTGTTTTCTTGAAACTTTTTAGTTAAAAGCTAAATGATTAAATTTACTAATTCCAGTTAGCAAGATACTCTGGTGTAATTTCAAACAGAAATTATATTGATTAGAATTTAAAATTTTGAGTTTTTTCCCAATTTTTCGGCCATTTTTGAGCGATCGACACATTTGTAAATAAGTTAGTTCTTGGTTTTAAAAATCCTGCAAAAATAAAATATGCATGTGTGACACATTATTTTAGGAAACTCAGCAAATTTAATGTTAAATCAATCTGATTTACACAAGCATTACTTATTTTTAGCATGAAATTTAGAATAAAACTATTTCTAAAACAGTGTTGAACTTTCTAATCTTTCCTGTATTTGACATATGATGACAGCTCAATAGATGCGCGTTAAGTGTATGGTAACCGGAAATGATAAATGTCCAAATTTTGTTTCCTGTAAGAAGAAACTGTAGAACACGTGACCTTTTTGTACACACAGAAATTAACACAAAAAAGAAAAAATTCAAATACACAAAAAAATTATTTAAAAAATACGATGGCTCGATAATTTGTATTAAACATTTCAATTTTCTATTAGTAAATATAGTCTTCATTTAATAACTTAACCTAACGTCTACAAGTCTTTGAAATATTTTTTAAATATTTTTGAGACTATAAATTATAATTAAAAAAATAAACAATTCTCTTCATTTCATTATTCATCGAATTTTTTTAAAGACTATAATGTCCTTAATTTATATTTATTAAAACAATTAAAAGCTTATTTAATTAAATGTCATAGTTTTATTGGGTTTTTTTTATTTTTCTGTTGGAAGCAGATTTTTGGAAATTGGGGCTAAATGGTTGAAAAAATTATTTATATTCGCAATGAGTCCTGCGTTTAACTAATAAAACCAATTTTTCTACAAAACTAAATTTCATGAATATTCGTGCATTGGGGGTAACAGATGTTTTATATATATATATATATATATGAATTGCTTGAACATTGTTTTTTATCGATACTCGTATTTAAGTAGATATTCTGTTTTTAATGAAACAGTATTATATATTTATATCTACCGGCCTGATTATTTACGATAAATTTTTATTACGAAAATGTGTGCCATTCGGTAGGATTCGAACCTGCGACCCCTATCTATATAGGGGAAGCTACCATTGGTAACGTCTTAGACCACGAATAGCCTCCAGTCTAAACGAGGTTTTTATCAAGCCTATATAACACAATTTTCGATCCATTGGCACACATTTTCGTAATAAAAATTTATCGTAAATAATCAGGCCGGTAGATATAAATATATAATAGTTTCATTAAAAACAGAATATCTACTTAAATACGAGTATCGATGAAAAATAATGTTCAAACAATTCATTTCAAATTATCGGTTGCTTATAACCAAGTTTCGTTAAAATTCGTTTTGCTAATATCTTTTTAAAAATAATGATTTCAGAAATAATTTTACTCATTTGTGAATAAGTCCTGAAAGTTCTATCAAAATTCGACAATCATTTGATTTTTGTAAGAATTTCAAAATTGTTTGTCACCGAAAAAAAACTGAGTTACGTAATATTACGTTTTCTATTGTAAACTTTCGCAATGATTTCGTTACTCAGTAACGAAAAGAAAAATATTTTTACCATAATTTCGAACTTGTTTAGAAATGTTTGAAAAAAAAATTAAAAAATACTTTGATCGTTCCTCTTAGTGACATAAACATTTTGATAGAAAATGTTTAAGTTTGAAACCTTTTTTTCTTCATACTATGCTGTTCTTCAGCAATTTAAAGGAGATACCTATTTTTATGGCTTACAATTTAAAATATTGGTACATGTACTTAGTACATGTATTTTTAGTTTCACTAAAAATCACTTTTTAGACGTTTGTGTAAAAATAAAATAAATTGTCGAACAAAACCAACTTAGTGTTATTCCAATTTCTGAAAAGTTTTGATGTATAAATACTAACACGTTAATCTCATCCTAGGAAAGGAGATATTCTTTTAAATAGAAAAAATATATAAAACAATTTTTGATAAAAGCATTTTTTTTAATTGAAATTTTAAAAACAAAATAAGAAAATTTTGACATTTCTTCTTTGGGGCCCCCTTCAATATCAGAACCGAATTCGATTGACCTTTTTTAATATCCTTGAAAGGCTTCTACTTTGTATAATCTTCAGGTTTGCTACTTTGTAATGTAAACGAATTCAATTTTTCATTTGATTTAATGGAGGAGTGAATCTAAATGTCCTAAAGAATTGCTGATATATTTTTTAGTTCAACAAACGTTTACAAAGACTTCGGTTTATGGCAGCTCATGTCTACTAGGTTGGCCCAAATTTTGTGGTTAAGGTAGTGAGACTTAAGAAGAAAAAACACCATGATGGAAAAAGGGCCCCAAACTTAAGAACAAAGTTTTATCGTCAAAATGTTTATTATAAAAGGAAAGGCAGACATATATAAAAAATTGTGTGTGTGTCAGCGGTCGACGTAATATTCACGATTTTTGCGTGTTTTTTTTTTTTGTTTTTTTTTTGTAAAAAACACATTGATTTGAAAATTCTTGGTAAAAAGTATATTTTATTCTATATACTTACTGGATTTTGAGAAATTCAGTTTTCATCCAAACATTTTTGTTTGTTAAAAGCAGGACTTATTGGTCAATTAATTTTTTTAGTCTACCAATTTCCCAAAAATCTGCTCTGAATTGTAAAATAAAAAATGCAATAACTCTGATATTATTTATTTAATTTGAAAAGTTTTTAATAGATTGTAAAAGTTATTAATCACACTATTGTCTTCAAGAAAAAAATTTCGATGAATAATGAATTTTTAATAGAATTGTTTTCATTTCTTTTTTTAATTACAATTTGATATATCTCTTCAAATTCTTAATTACTTTCATCCGCTTACGTGATATTATTAATTGAAAACTATTTACTTATGAAAAATTGAAGAGCTTGGTCATTTAGCACCAAGATTTTTAGTTTATAAACATTACGATTTTTGTAAGTATGACAACTCATACATGACATTATCATTAAAAAGGTCACATTTTAAGACTTAAGCCTCTTAAAACAAAGCGGAAACTTAGTTCGTAATTTTGTGTCCATTCTGCTCCACCATACTTAACTTTTTGACGTCAGAGAAACAAGAGCACGTGGTTAAGAAATGTTTGTATACTACGTTTTATGCAATGTTTCAAATTAATTTAATTTTAAATTTGCTAATTTTCCTCAAAAAACTTAACAAAAATATGAATTTTATTTTTGTACGATTTTCAAAATCGAGAATGAACTTTTATTTGCAAATGTGTCAGAATGGCCAACTTTAATGATTTTACTGAAAGCAACAAAACAAAAAATCGATTGCCAATCAATGTAATTTCTATTTGAAATACATAAAAGTATTTTGCTTACTGGAAACAGTAAATTTAATCATAACTTTCTATTAGTTGAAATGAAAGCCTCAGGAATGCCATTTTATTAAAAAAAAAATTCGGTATCGAAAATTAGTATAGGTATCTATGTGCCTACGTGGGGCTTTTTTCTTTTTTTTTTTTTTTTTTAATCAATACAGTGTTATAAACTAGGAAAAAAAATCAACCCTCATAGAATTTGTGGAGGGTCTCGAAAAATTGACAGATTTTCCCGCTGTAGGGTGTCATTTCTTACAATTGTAGACTGGTTGCAAACTAAAGTTATAGAACCCAATCTGTCTTGCTATTCAACCCATAGCTAGAGAGATATAAAAAATGGATTAAATACGTTTCCCAAGGGTAATTGCGCATAAGAGAATACAACGAATTCAACTGGAATTCGAACTCGGCTCTCCAATTCTGAGGTGATATCCATTACACCACAACGCACATCCAATCGTATTGTCTGGAATTATGTCCCACTCTCGTTTTCCAGTGGAATCTGATGAGGTATGGATGAATGTCATTACTAATGATACTTTTCGTCATACAGGAAAATATTCTAAATTGCACTAAAGTAGAAGCTTAATTTCAATTATTCTAAGATTAAAATGAATTTTGTCCTTGAAGTAAACTTTAATTTCAAATTTACAGTACATTAATTACTCATTTAATTTTCTGTCAGTAACAATAAAACATGAGGCCATGTTTGTAGTCTGTGGTAAAGATGAAGAACCTAAATGATAGCAAACAATCTTTTCATTTGTGACGAAAACACTATTGATGATGACGTCACCACATTCCGTATGGGACCACTCTTTCAGATAATTGTGCCTAATGTTCAGCTTTTAATTTAAACTTGTAATAAACGAATGAACTAGTAAATTGTTTTATCATGTCATATATATATATATAATGTTCTCATTCTCTTGAGCTATTTCTAAAATCGAGAAATATTTATGGCTTCTAAATTCAGAAATCATTGTAACAAGGAAAGCCAAAAGTAAGATTATGTTGTGCCATTCTTTCGAGGTGTTTGCTTGCTTACCGTAAAACACTTCAAAATCAGGTCCCCCCCCCCGATACCTTTTGCATTTACATCTGTGGTAACAAACTGACAATGTGACCTGACCTCTTTTATGTCAATGTGTCATCTCAACTGACTACAAATGTATGCCTTTTTCTTTAAATCTTAATAACCTATATATTGTCCATGTAAAATAGTTTGCGTTATTCCTTAGGATAATTTAACTAATTAAATTTGGTTCTTTTTATATATATATATATATATATATGGAAAATGAACTTGGTGAGCAGGGATAAAATTCTGGCCTAGTCTACTCTACAAGATTAGGCTAGAATTAGTACAAAAGTGTTGTGTACTGTACACTTCTGTACTCTTGGTTATGGGAAAGGCATGAATCCATCTTCCCGCCTCGGTTGTGGATTAAATTATATCTGTTTAGATGAAACTCTCTAACCTTGGATGGACAGAAGAACTCTGAATTTCAAACCATGGAGAAGGCAAAAAGGAAATCACTCTTTCCCAAGAATTTCTGGCTTTTCACAGATGATAAAAGGGGGAATCTGTGGAAAGACGTGATCGATTATGTTCGGAAGAGCCTGGCATTTTACTATTTGAAATTGTTTTGGAAGTTCAAAATATTTAGTTACAAATTGCCTGTTTTTACTAAGACAAAAAAAAAATAATTTTAAAAAAATTGTAAGAGACGATCTTAAGATAGAAGATTCTTTAAGATTCTTATGCTTCCTTCACTAAGTAGATAATTCTTTGTTAGTCGTAACTTAGGCATACTAAATTATTGTTTACTTTTTTAGTAAAAATAGACACTTAACACTTGAGTAACGACCCGGAGCGTCAGCAAACAGTTCAGATACTTAGTTCTTATTCTTCCTCCTTGTCTTTTGTTTCAAAATATAACCAATGGAATCTCTTGTTAATCTTAGGCGACGTTTGGCTTCAACTAAAAATTATTTTAGTGACCTGCTTTATGGTTGATGTAAATGTTAAATGCTAGTGTTCAAGTCTAGTTAAAAAAAATAAAGATTTATTTAGAATCACTCTCCGTACTTGAAAGCTTGGTGTAACACAATCTTTTCTGCTCCATTTTCTTTTCATCAATTTGACCTTGTATTGGCGTCTAAAATGTAAGATTTTGATTAGCATTGCCTGTATAAAAAAAATATATATTTAGCTTGGATCAAGTTGACAATAACCAATAAGATCTTACATCAATTTATTTTCTTCCTTCAGGCTAGAAAGAAAATTGCTTTTCGACCAAATAATTTTTTAAATGCACAATAATATGCGATTAAATAACTATTTTGTTAAAAGAGCTTACATCCTGTCCGCGCCATACAATTGCAAGTTAATTAGTTTTACACTCGTTATATCACATCGTTCTTCATCGTTCGTCTAACCCTTCGAGCCACTATTCTTAATTTTACTGCTGACATAAATATTTAAAGAAAGCTGTAGAGAAGGTTATGTAAATGTCTTGTTCGGTGTCCACACCCCCGCCCAACAACTACCCCCCCACCTCTGTCTTTAAACTCGTGCGTTTCCCTGTCATCAAATTGTCTCCTCCTCTGGGTCACATATTCAGCCTCTCCTCGTTACGACGTTTTTAATAATCTCCTCTGGCTGGTTGTGGGTTTGTTTTTTTCTTAGCTACTTACCTACTATTTATGATCTTAAACACATTCCTACTTCTTTTTTTTTAAAAAAAAAACTATCTCTCGAAGATTTTTTTTTTTCAGCTTCACCGAAATTGGTTCGTAACGATAATCTTTGTGACAGAGAAAGAAAGTTAAATAGTCACCTGGTCATAAATAAATATAGTAATTGAAGTTTGTGTCGAGCCCGGCAGGGTGAGACAATTTCTAACTTGCAAGAGTTGTCAATCCATTCAGAACTAAATTAACAATTATTAGTCTTTCTACTAATCAACCAATTTTTGTACTTTTTTAGCGTAATAAGTCGTCTGTTATGCCTCCATTTGATTTATTTAAGAACTTTTAAAAAAATAAATCTATTTTTTTTTATTTGGTTTGCAGACTGTTTTTGTCATTAAGATTTGTTTGGAATTATTGTTAATCTTAAAATATTGACCGCTACCCTCACCCTCAAAAACGTAAATTTAAATGTTAATTAAAATAAAAAATGTAGATAGGTTCTAAAAAATATTGAAAGATTTTTGTTTTGATTTTAGTCGTCGTCTTCCTTTTTTTTTTCTTTGCTATGAACGATGACAACAATTAAGACAGCAATATTGAGTTTATGATGTATATGTTAGAAACTTGAAGGCTGAGAACTACTGCAACGCTGTTAGTCTGTTTTCTTGAGTTTCACCTTGCCAACCAAGGCAGGCAGTCAGTCAGTCCCTCCTCCAATCTTAGTGTTGTCTGACCTACATTTCTGTATATATAGGTCTATTTTCACACTACTTTTACTCTTTCTCACAGGTATACAGCTACTACATAATGAATATGTACACATTAAACGTCGTAGGGGCATCATTTTATATTTGTTGGTTTTATTAGTTTTTTTTATTTCTATAACCTTATTCGAATGTAACCTTGTCTAGCGAACTCAAAATTTCTTGTTTGAGGAATTCATTATAAGTTTCATTGAAGACTTTAAAAGATTAAATTTTTTTTGTTCTCTATAGTTGAAGGCGCACCCTTACTAATTCTTCTTTTGAGGTGGGAGGGGAAACTATTATCGTTTCTTATATAACATCTTTATGGGTGCGAGCACACGTGAACTACGCAATTACTCGCTTTTCACTTGGGAGGGTAGGAGAGTCTTAGTTTGAGCTCTTCTTTCGTTTCAAAAAACACTTGAACAGGAGTTTAAATATGGAAGGTAGGGAATAAGTTTTAGAAAGAAAAAAAAAAGTTGAAAAGGTTTTTCTTCTTCCTTCTCCCTAAAGGAATATAAACTGGTTTCGTTTTTATTCAAATTTTGTCAAGGTAAATTTAGAAGAATGACAATTACTTTAGATGGGTCCAATTTTTATATTGTGTGTATTTTGGCAGCATTTTTTCATTAATGCAGGTTTCATTGAATAATATAGACAAGTTTTGTCTATTAATTTTGTGTAGGATCCGTTCATACCGTCTGATATACTTGATGGTGATGTCGTTGAAAGACAACAAAAAATCACAGTATTTGTTGAATTTTTTATCGGGTCTAAGCTTTCGGCTCACATAAGCCATTATCAAAGAGTAAATATTAACACACAGTAAACATAGAACATTTAAGCTATTAACAATAAAGATAATTGAATTGAAAATATAAGTCCATCCCTACTGTGGCGGATGGCCGAAGACAGTGACAAAATAGTGGCGTTGTGGTCCCTGGTCTGATTACAGGCATTTGAGTACATTATTGGAAATATCGAAATTGATTGTATTCAAACCAGGTTTAAATTGTTTAATGTAGAGTGCTTCGAGGATTTTTAGTTTCTGGTTATTATTTTCTTGTTTGAGAATGTACGTGTTATCAATATATATATATATATAATGATTCGTGTAAAATCCTTTGTTAAATAAAGACGGAAGCTGACGATGGTTCGCCTGAAATATGCCTATAGTTCCAATTCACCATGAAATAACGTGTCTGTCTTAATTTCTCATTTCACAACCAAACTTTACTTTATCAATATATTTTACAAATCATTGAAATGTCTCCTTCTAGGTATTGGGTGGGGACATTGCTTAACTACAGAACAGAAAACCAGGATGGGATAGATAGCAAACAAAATATTACAAGTTGTTTGCCAGCCTAGAAAATCGTCATTCAGAATCTTCGCCCTTACCTAGGCTCAAATAAAGACCTCTGTATATGTATTTTTTAAGCTACAAGGCTTTTTATTTCACACTTTTAGTGCAAATTTAAAGCTACACTAACACCTCTCAACATTCTGGAGGGTAGGAAATATTTTTTGCAGGTGGGTCGAATATGACAAAAGTAAAGACATGACTCATTTCGTAATTAAGAATTAAATGTAAATCAAGCTTTTCTAAGAAAAAGTTTTCTTATATTTTTTTCAACCATATTTACTTCCTTTTGATATTCAATTTAGGGATGATGTGATTGTGAGGTATTATCTTCCCAACAAATGTTGTGCTGATATTAGCAATTCTATCAACTGAATTCTCTAACTTATTTGATGCCTCTTTCATTTCTGTCTTCCTCAAAGTATCTGAATATTAATTCAAACTCTAAACCAGAATCCTAAGCATCCCCCTTTAAAGGGAAGATCTTGTTAGTATAAAATGTAACTCATCAGGGTTATTGAGACATCACATGTAGTAATGGTGGTTTTATGTATAAGGCAAGATAGCCTGACAGGACCCATCCCTTTTTAGGTTGGTTTTGAATTCAGTTTTCCTTGGAATTTTGAACTGAACATTTTTTTTCATTCACCAGGATAGATTGTTCTAGTTTCACAAGTCATGCCTCTTCTAGATGTTCCAATATAAGTTCTCTCTTTATCTCAACTCCCCCCCACATGTTTCCTGCTGTAGCCAGATATTGAACTCACAACTCCTTGGGTGTCAAGTAATTGCGTCTAATCAACGCTTTTATACACTGGGCTATGTGTTCTTGAGGACAATGAAATAAAGAGTTCAGATTGAAATTCTAATCACCTAAAAAAAGGTCAGTGTGCAATGGCAAAAACATGAATGTGGCCACAAAAATGAGGACAACAGTCCAAACAATGTAAATAATTACAATACCTCATCCCAGAAATAGACCAACATTTTTGTTACTTTGCCACTCCTTTTGTAAATTAAGATATTTAAGATTTGACCAGGACTTTAGAATGTAAAGTGATATTACTTTAAGACATAATAATAGCATCTTTTTCACAGTATCAGCCAGTTAAGTGCCATGTGATACACGCTTTGGGTGATCATGTCTCTTTCAAGACATGACTGACTAGGCCAAAGATATCACGCAGTAAGTTGCCATTCCTTTCTGCAGTAGACTGGTTGCCAGCCAAGATTATAGAACCCAATTTGTCCTATTATTTAACCCATAACTGAAAGGAAGAGACAGATTAATACCTTTCCCAAGGGCATTTGTGCGTAAGTGAATGCAAAGAATTCAACTGGAATTTAAACTCATTTCTAGGCCATCCCATAATTCTAATCTGAAATATAGTAATCCATATCCATATTCACCCACTCTCATGTAAACCTTGATGGAAGGATTAATTTGAACAATTTTGAAAATGTTCATTGCTTATACTTTTAATTTATTTTATTTTGTAGTCACCTAGATCAGTCGACAACTTGGCATGATCCCAGGAAATCACACAGCACATCTGTGCTAAACAGTCAACAACCAAACCGACCACAGTCACAGCAATCGCCACCTGCCCAAATACAAAATATAGGGCCTCTGCCACCAGGCTGGGAGCAAGCAACAACTACTGAGGGCGAAGTCTACTTCATCAATCACGTTGAGCGGACAACAAGCTGGTATGATCCACGAATTCGTAAGTAGCATCAAGAACTTCATTCATTCTCTCTTCCTCGTTATCTCTCAAATCTTATGTATTTGTCTCCGCCCGGCGTATTCCATTCGGTCCGGCTCCCTCGCCGGCGTATTCCATTCGGTCCGGCTCCCTCGCCGGCGTATTCCATTCGGTCCGGCTCCCTCGCCGGCGTATTCCATTCGGTCCGGCTCCCTCGCCGGCGTATTCCATTCGGTCCGGCTCCCTCGCCGGCGTATTCCATTCGGTCCGGCTCCCTCGCCGGCGTATTCCATTCGGTCCGGCTCCCTCTCTCTCACTCTCTCTCTCTCTCTCTCTCTCTCTCTCTCTCTCTCTCTCCCCACCACATGTTTCCTTTCCATGTCTCTTCCATCCTCTCTCTCACATATTATTCCCCACCCCCTTTTCATATACATTAAATTTAGAAGGAATGAAGCGAGCTTTAGGCAGTTGTCTTCTTTTCATAACTTGAATTTGATGGGTTGGTACAGCTTTGGAAAGAAGGAATATACACTTGACAAAATTTTCTGAACCATTTGGAGCGGGGGTCTTTCTGTTGTTGTTTTACACATTTTACAAACATAATTCAATTTTAATTCCTTGACTCCCTAATTATTGGTAATTACAAATGTGCAATGGTGCCCTGTGACTTAAAAAAAAATTGATTTAAAACTGATCAGTTGATAATAGAACAAAAAAATCTTTCATGCTTTCATTCTTGTCTTTAAACCAAAAGAACTTTGAAGGTGTTTTTTTTTTTTTTTTTAATTGATTTCATCTTGGCACTATTAAAGCAAAAAGGCTAGATGTTACAAGCAGAGACATCAAAACAAGAATTGTCTAGCCTTGTATATTAGTCCTCAATTTGAAATTCTCACGTCACCTGAAGAAGGCAGGAAGACACCATAACTAGAAAACATGATAATAGCAGCAAATGAGGACATAAGTTGGACTATAAATTACGTAAATAACTCCTCCCAGAAATCGGAAACAAAAACTATATGAATACTCTTGGCATGTTACCTGCTAAGTTTTTTGCTTGACACACCCAGACATACAATTTGCCTTGTTGTCCAGGTAAAAAAAAAAAATTCTGTTTCTCACATACTAAGCTTCCTGTCCTCCTCAAAACTGTATATAATTCAAATAGTAGTAGAAACTAATGGATATATATATTCCAGATTAGTAATTTATTACTTTTTATAAAATGCTCAATACAGATGTAGAGCATTTATAGATATAATTATTATTATTAGTGTTATAATAACACATCAGACTACAACTTGGGTTTGGGCACTAAAACCTAAAAGCTTTTTAGTTCTGGTCTGATACATAATAACAGTAATAACTTTCTCTCATTCACTCACTTATCTATATATATATATATATATATATATATATATTTTATCACTTCCTTTTGAGCAAGGCAATAATGCTACTGGAATCCTGTTCACAAAACCAGGAAGGATTGTGAACTGAATGTTTGGCATCTTGAAAAATTATTAAATAGAAAAGAATGATTTCTAAAGTAATTGTAGTGTACACTGTTTTTTAGGCTTCAAAGAGCTGAATTTTAAGAAAACTTCATAAAAATCAAATATCATGTGTTTTTTGTCAAGCAATAAGTAAAATGTATTTTTTTTTTCTCTAGCTATTCACATGCAACAGCATACAGTTCAGGGTGTCAGAGTACAGAATTCTGGACAGAGTCCGCAGTCACTAAAACTTTCGCCAGGCCCACAACCACAACAGCAGTCTCCTGGCGGTCCTCAAGTTGTAGGTGTTAACAACAACAATAACAATAACAGCAATCAACCAAACCAGGGTCAACGGGTGATGGCACCAAGCATTCAGCAACTCCATAACCTTGCACTGGAGAAAGAGCAGTTAAAAAAAAGAGCAGAAGAAATCACCAGACAGGTAATATCAATAAATGATCAATAAATGATCACAGGTGTAAAGCTTTTGTTGGTTAAATATTGGAAATTCAATTTCTTTTAAGTGCCTGAGTGTTTACAATTCTGGCAGAAAAGTATTCACTTTTTCCTTCATTTTTCTTTTCCTTTTCTCAGGAAATATTTCCCTCTTCATGACAGCAATGTAAATATCTAAAGTTGCCTGCATTATCAAATTCTAATTTTAAGAATCTAATATTATCTTGTTTTTTAAGGAGATGCTCCTCAGAGCTCAAATACATCCTGATTCTGACCTTCAAATTGCTCAAACCAATGAAATGACCTCAGTCACAGACCCTTTCTTAGGACACACGAGCCAGGCAGACTTACATTCAAGGCAAGAAAGTTCAGATAGTGGACTTGGTAAGCATTTTTTTTTTTTTTTGTGTGAAAAATCAATGATTGTTTTAAATATTTATATTGGCCCATTCATTATAGTGTTATCATCACATAAAACTTTCTACATTAGTTTTCCTACTTAATAAAATACAACATAGCTTACTCTTTATTTATTTATATATATATATATATATATATATACACACACACACACACACACAAAGTATAGGGTAGGTATGAATAGAATCCAATTCCGTATCTCAAAATACACTATTCTTAACAAAAATGCTCTCTGCAAAGTAGAGAATAATATTTATTTAGAATTTATAACATAAATGTTATATCTTTACAAAAGTAGCCATTTTGTTTTGACACTGTATTAAGACACTGTTAGTGTCAAAATAAAATGGCTGCTTTTGTACTGAGATAACATTTGTTATAAATTCTAAATAATTATTAAAATACACCTTAAAGTGCCGAATCCAGGTGCGTCGTCAGTGTTGTTGCTCCCATGTCATTAGAAGTTTCGGGTCTCAATAAACTACAGACTTCTTCGATAGGTGACCCAACCAAATATGATCAGTATTCGGCTTGCACCCAGAAAGAAAGAAAAAAACTGCTACTAGCTTTAGGATGTGCATTATGTAAGTCTTTTCCCCAGAAAAGGTAATTAATCAAGACTTTACTTGGGCTATTTGATGTTATAGATTGGGTATGCTTGGTTGTACTGGCATTCCTATATACGGCCAAGATAGTCTTTTTGTAGAGAAGAAAAAATATATATATATATATTAAAAAATAAAATAAACCGCTTATCATATTGCCTCATCTTACGACTTTCCTTTCTCTTCCTCCAATTTTTAACTTCTTTATTATATCTTATTTGTTCGGTCTTTCTCTTTTATAACTTTCCTTTTTATTCTTATTTTCTAACTATATCTTACAAGATATTTACAATAACGTGATTATCATGACAGATTATTTACAAAAGGGAATCTCCATCTCGAATCGTTTATAACCCATTTTAGATGTCATAAATAATTCGAGATACAGATCAATACTTTAATAAAAATTCTGTTTAAAAATTAAGACAAAACATTTTACAGAAATGCTTAAAAATAAGTTAATCGAAAAATATTTACATGTTAAATACTAGTTAAAAAAAAAAAAAATCTAAAATGTAGATTTGGTTAAAATTTATCATTAAATACAAAATTCTTTAACAGAATAAATTCGTTTAAAAACTAAGAAATAATATAGACATAAAAATTTGCTTAAAATAAATCACTCAATATAAACATTTACATATTATAATTAAATGAGAATATATAACTTGTAAATTGGTTAAAATAAGTTACTCCTTAAAAAAAAAAATTGCCAGTAATGCTAAGGAAAGATTGTGTACGAATATTTTGTAATAAAATAAATCTAATCGAAAGACCAGTACAACAAGAAAAAAACGAAAAATGGAATATGTGAATGAAAGCAACTAAAAAAAAATACATATTGTTTCTCTGCAGTTTTTAACATACATATACACAAATCTGTACACTTTTAAGTTTTAATGGTGGTATTTACAACGTATGTTCACTGGGAACGCTTGTATTTTTGGTAGTTTTGGGCCACTCATTAGCCCTATTTATCCACAACCACCTGGTGGCCTTCTCGACGGATTCCAAGATCATTTCAATCGCCCGCCTCCTTTTTTGTCTAGTTATCCCTAGGCTAGTAAGGGCTTGTATCATTGACTTTCCTGCGAACCCCCTACAGCCGATCACGACTGGGGAAACAACGAGTACACCACCCTTTAGTTCTACACTCGTCTAAGAGCCCTTGATATTTGCTGTACTTCTCTCAAATGCCTCTTGCATGTGCTCCTCCCATGTGACCGTTAACTCCAGCAAAATAATCTGTTTCGTGGCATCCGAATAAACAATTTATGTCTGGACAAAGTTTAGAGGACGATATATGTGAAGAGAATTTTGTTTCCCAAGATCGACTCAGATCTGCCAATCTGATGCGGACGATAACAGGAAATGAGATCCTGCAACCTCCTTACTCAGCTTTGCGCCTGCTTTAACAAAGCAGATCGCTCTTCTTTTCTGGGATGATTTTATTGCTCTGCAAAGCTTCAGCAATAATGAGCGCTGTAGCCTCCAAAACCTTGTCATGACGCCACCAATAGCGCCCATCTGTTAGAGCAGTTCTGCACTCGCTCAATATGTGTTGCAGTGATCCCCACCCCGAGCACAAGGGGCACTTCGGTGAATCTATTTTTCCCCCGTACGTGAAGGTTAGTCGCACTTGGTAATACGTCGTACACCATCTGAACCAGGAATCTATATCGACTGAAGTCAGTGTTCCAAAGATCTGACTATGACACTTTTCGCCGATCTACACCATCCCACCTGGTCCACGCACCCTGCTGGCTATACCCTGCCATTTTAGTCATCCGCTTTTCCTCCATCACCTCTCTTACTTCTTTTTTGTATCAGGTGTTGGCGCTCCTTCCCAGTGACTTTTTCGAATCTGTTTTGAGGAATTAGTCCCAGGCCTGCTCTTCCTTGTGCGACTGAATCCAGTATAGCTTTTATCCTCAGGTTCCCTTCTGTGATAGCTAATTCCTTAGTTGCACCTCATCTTCTGCCCATCTTTACGACAATTCCCGCTCCTGCTACTTTAGGATCTTTGGAGTTTCTATACTGGTAAGCTTCTCTTGTCCGTGACACCATGAACTCCTTGACCAGACCTGAAAGGCAGCTGGAAGGCATTGGATGATCCATATAAAGCTGCACTGCTTAAGCTTCGAGGAAATCCTAACCATCTATGGAGGAAACTGCTAGCTCTCCTCTCCAACGTCTCCACAGTCGAGATGGGAATGCTATATATCTGGAGTGGCCATAATGCTTGTGGGATCACACAATGATGGTATAACCAGGCTTTGAAGCGCCCTGGTAATCCTGATTTATCTATTTTCGCCAGCCACGAGTAAAAATTGGCACGTGTATCTTCAATAGCTGGTGTGTCCTTCAGAGCATTGCAAAAAGATTTCCCAAGGCTTTTAACAAGCTTATCGGCCAACGTCGGAATGGTTCTCCCTTCTCGACCATTTTTTATTACCACTGATCTACATTTGTTTGGCTTGAAATTTATTCTTGCCCACTCAATCAGTCTCTATAAGCCGCGTAGCAACCATCTACAGCCTGTAACAGAATGTGTGGTGACAGTAAGATTGTCCATGTAAGCCCGAATAGATGGTTGCCTAACTCCGGTGTTGGAAACTGGGCCACGGCATTCCACCTCACGAGCATATTCATTGTGAAAGTAAAAAACGTGGCAGACAATGTACAGCCTGTAATAATTCCTCTCTTGAGTTTGTGCCACTCTGAAGAAACCAAACCGGATGATTCTCTTAGATAGAATTGACTTTAATATTCCAAGATAAGCTCACGGATATTACATGGGACGAAATGTCTAACTAAAGCCTCTTCCACTAGTTTGTGGTATGGATCCATATGCGTTGGCCAAATCCAACCACGCAACAGCCAGGTCCCCTTTATTCCTCTTTGTATCCCTTATTGAGACAATACACCTATATGCTCAATGCAGCCAGGCATGCCAGGAATTCCACCTTTTTGTACCGCTGTATCTATAAAACTACTTTTTAGCAGAAAAACAATCAGCCATTGGGAGATCACACTAAAGAATATTTTACTTTCTGTACTCAGTAACAAGATACATCGACACTGCTCGATATTCATTGAGTTCTCTTCTTTTGGGATCCATATACCTGCGTAATGCCATTGTTCTGCAACCTTACCTCGTTGCCAGATTGCTTTAATGATCTCCCACAATTTCACAAGAAGACCTGGGCAGCGCTTGTACACACAGTAAGGCACACCACTCAGACCTGGCGACGAAGCTGATCTAGCTGCCATCACTGTTTAATCTCACTTAAACTTGGAACCCTCCTGTCGAACTCAACTTCTGGTGGGATCGGGTTTAATGAGGCGATCATTAAATCCTAATTCCTCATCCCTTCTTGGGTCCCTAAAAGAGCTCTTCTAAAAGGAATCTACCCTGTCTTTTGGGCATGCTAATCTGCCGCTCCTCTTATCTCCCAGAAGTCTTCTGGCGAAACCGAACAGGTTGGAGATAAAGGAAGCTCTCTTCCTGGCCCGCTCTTTCCTACAGCGACGATGTCCCTCTGCTTTTCGCATGTTTTTTAATTTGTCTTAAAATAGCTCTCAGTTCTGAAAGGGCTGGTCACTCCTCTTCACAAGCTGCTTTAAATTGTTTCTTGAGGGATCTTAGTTCCTGCCTTACTTCTCTTATCATTCCTTCTCGCCTATTCTGAGTGTAGACTTTGTTACTTGTTTTGTCAATATGGCCAAAACACTCTGATCCATAACTAACAATGAGTTTACTCATAGATTGAAGTCGTCGGTCTATGTTACCCGCAGACGTACCTTGAATAATTATGCATACATCTTCATCAAAATCATGCCAAGCTTTCTTGTTACTTGCTGGGGGCCATTTAATCTGCTTGGAGACTGTCTGGCAAGGTCTGAGTCCACACTGGGTGTTGCTGGCTGCTGTGGTATGTCACCGGGCCCTGCTCCACTTCTGTCTTACTTGGTGTAACACCTACGTGTTGTGTGTTCTCGTTCACTAGTGTACATTTCATCTTGGCCTGGTGTATTTTCTAAATAAATTTATATATCACAGTGAGTCCAGATTGTAATAAAACAACACTCAATGTATGATTGAGTAATTTGTTTTAGTCTTATCAACATTTTTAACATTTTATTTGATACCAAAACATTTTTGCATTGTAAGAATTTTGAGAGAGATCATTTTTCTGATACAAGTCTTCAAATTTAGCTTATATTTGAGAAGATTTTCTCGATGGTAGTTGCACACAAGTGAATATGATGGACCCAATGAGAATTTTAACACTGCTCTGATTTCGCATTTTGAGCAATTATCCATTACACCATCCAAGTTTACAGCACCTTGTATTTCTGTGTCGTCACCTATGTAAGTACTGACCAAGTTAAATGTTGCTTAACTTTAGTGGTTAAATGAGAATCTGTTTCACTATGACGTGTCCATAAGCCTGGTCAATTTATAACACACATGTAAGTGGTTGCACATTTAATGTTTAACATCTAATCTACATCAATGATCTCCCTGATGCCATAAGATCACAAGTAGGCATGTACGCTAATGATACCACAGTTTACTCTCGCCTCGATCAAAAATCTGGTGTTGGTGACAAGGCAAACCTTGCTGCCGAGCTTGATAAGGACCTCCAATCTGTGGTGGATTAGGGTAAGAAATGGCTTGTAAAATTCAATTCTTCCAAAACGAAGCTGCTGTCAATTAACCACCACAGACAACCGCACCTCCCTCCCATTAGCAAGGAACAGGCTTGCCTCCCAGAAAGTAAAACACTACGCCTGCTTGGCCTGACACTCTCAGCGGACCTCAAGTGAAATGACTACGTCGAATCCATTGCTAAATCTGCTGCTATGAAAGTCGGCTCTCTGTGCAGGGCCCGGAAATTCATTCCGTCTGAATCTATCCTGCACTTATATAAATCTACCATCTGCCCGTGTATTGAGTACTGCTACCACATCTGGTCGGGTGCCCCTGCTATTCTCCTCGGGGTTCTTGACAAAATACAGCGAAGAATCTGTAATGTGATTGATACCAACTTGGCTGACTGCCTGCAGTCACTCCCTCACCAGCGTGACATGGCTTCCCTGTGCCTCTTCTATAAATACTTTCATGGCTTCTGCTCTGACGAACTTAAATCACTGGTGCCCCCAGATGTGAATTTGCACGAGATACTAGATTGGCAACTAGGTCCCACCCTTTTACAGTGAAACCGATGAAATGTAACTGCAATTTCTACTCCAACATTCTTTCCTCGCACTTCCCACCTGTGGAATTCCCTACCGCATGCTTGCTTCCCCGACGGCTACAACTTCCAGGAGTTTAAATGTAGGGTCAATAGACACCTCCTAACACACTAACTCTCTCCAACTCTCTCCCTATGTACATCCTAACTCGTCTATCATCCTCCTTCTGACATTTCCTATACCCAATCACTCTATGTAACACCCTGCGCTATAGTGGCAGTGGAATGCCTTGCTTGGGGTGACACGATTTTAAAAAAAAAAAAAAAAACATAATCCCAGTTTATCTAAATTCTCTGTATGCCAATTGTGCTTCAGACATCGTGTTTTTGTTTTTTTTTCTTTGTTTTTTTTAAGATTGGCACTGGATTTCGTTCTTTAAACAGATCTTTTCTGCCAACAAGACACATTTTGCATATTTTGGCACATATATTGGTTTAATGTAAAAAATTTGTAGCTTTAACTGAGCAGGTTCATGCTGACTTCAATTTTTTTTTTTGTTTTTTTTTGTTTTTTTTTTTTCCCCAAAGAACCCAGCCTTAGTGAGTGAAGACCTGCTCAGTTAGTGACAAACTCTTTGCATTAAACTTAACACTCTCTCCTTCCTCAATATTGAGCACTTTATGATAAAAAAAAACCTACCTGACAAAATACCTTTTATCAGTAAAACTACTCACAATTAATCTCTCTCTCTCTCTCTCTATATATATATATATATATATATATATATATATATTTTTCCGAAAGTTCTACAAATATGTATTTAACATTTTAATACAACTGAGTATTGATCTAATTTAATTATGACCAAAATCTTATATATATATATATATATATATATATATATATGATTCCAATCTCTTAAAATGATTTTTTTTTTTTTTTTTTTTTTTTTTCCAGGTGGAATGGGGACCAACTACAGTTTAAAATCTTCCGAAGATTTCCTGTCAAATGTAGATGAAATGGATACACAAGATGGGGGTAAATAAACATACCTGCCCGTTTTTTGACTTCATCCCCAGTTGTGAAGCTTTTCTGCATTTCTTGTTGAAGATAAACTAAAATGAGGAATAAAAATTTCTAAAAAAAAAAAAAAAATTTTCTAATTATTTTTCCTTATTCTGTTTTTGTTGGTTGCATCTATATACTTCAAGTTAAAAATATCAGCTGTGAATGAACAGATGTACATCTTTTTTTTTTTTTTTTTTTTTTTTATTTGCTGTCAACCTTAAAAATGTTAGCAGAATTTAACATATAATTTGGCATGAGATAATTTATTCCTCATGTTGTATTAAATAGTTTAAATACATTTTAAAATGTTTGTACATTTACAAAAGTGATATTTTCAATTAAAAAAAATTAGTCTTTTCAGTCTCTCCCTCTCTTCTGTCGTCTCCTCCTCCTCTTCTCTGTCTCCTCCTCCTCCTCTTCTCTGTCTCCTCCTCCTCCTCTTCTCTGTCTCCTCCTCCTCCTCTTCTCTGTCTCCTCCTCCTCCTCTTCTCTGTCTCCTCCTCTTCTCTGTCTCCTCCTCCTCCTCTTCTCTGTCTCCTCCTCCTCCTCTTCTCTGTCTCTCTGTCTCCTCCTCTTCTCTGTCTCTCTGTCTCCTTCTCTGTCTCTCTGTCTCCTCCTCTTCTCTGTCTCTCTGTCTCCTCCTCTTCTCTGTCTCTCTGTCTCCTCTTCTCTGTCTCCTCTTCTCTGTCTCCTCTTCTCTGTCTCCTCCTCTCTGTCTCCTCCTCTCTGTCTCCTCCTCTCTGTCTCCTCCTCTCTGTCTCCTCCTCTCTGTCTCCTCCTCTCTGTCTCCCTCCTCTCTGTCTCCTCCTCTCTGTCTCCTCCTCTCTGTCTCCTCCTCTCTGTCTCCTCCTCTCTGTCTCCTCCTCTCTGTCTCCTCCTCTCTGTCTCCTCCTCTCTGTCTCCTCCTCTCTGTCTCCTCCTCTCTGTCTCCTCCTCTCTGTCTCCTCCTCTCTGTCTCCTCCTCTCTGTCTCCTCCTCTCTGTCTCCTCCTCTCTGTCTCCTCCTCTCTGTCTCCTCCTCTCTGTCTCCTCCTCTCTGTCTCCTCCTCTCTGTCTCCCTCCTCTCTGTCTCCTCCTCTCTGTCTCCTCCTCTCTGTCTCCTCCTCTCTGTCTCCTCCTCTCTGTCTCCTCCTCTCTGTCTCCTCCTCTCTGTCTCCTCCTCTCTGTCTCCTCCTCTCTGTCTCCTCCTCTCTGTCTCCTCCTCTCTGTCTCCTCCTCTCTGTCTCCCTCCTCTCTGTCTCCTCCCTCTCTGTCTCCTCCTCTCTGTCTCCCTCCCTCTCTGTCTCCTCCTCTCTGTCTCCTCCTCTCTGTCTCCTCCTCTCTGTCTCCTCCTCTCTGTCTCCTCCCTCTCTGTCTCCTCCTCTCTGTCTCCTCCTCTCTGTCTCCTCCTCTCTGTCTCCTCCTCTCTGTCTCCTCCTCTCTGTCTCCTCCTCTCTGTCTCCTCCTCTCTGTCTCCTCCTCTCTGTCTCCTCCTCTCTGTCTCCTCCTCTCTGTCTCCTCCTCTCTGTCTCTTATTTTATGAACCTGATGATGAACTGAGTTTGCCACATTTGCATATCTTTTTAAGAATGTGGAACGGAACATCTTTATTTGACCAACAGTAGTGTTTCTCTCTTGTGTACACACACACACACACACACACACACACACACACACACCATTGAAAGAATCTTGCTTTGTTGCAAATTATAGGATAGTTAAATTTTCTATTAAAGAGAATCTTGTTATAAATAATCCTGTCTGTAACTTCTATACTCTAGCATTCTTGTTAGCCAATAAATTGTAAACATCAAAGTTCTAAATGTCTTTTCAATTTCTGATTTAGCTTTGAAATTGATAATCATTTTCATGACAAAATCTGAGTTGCCTTATTTCTTTTTATAAATTCCTATTAAAGCTGTTTAATCACTAGTATGTATTTTTTCCCAGTTTAAAAACAAAATTAAATGCAAATTTATATCAAAACGGTTAAAACAATTTTTTCCAGTTTAATTGTTTTTTTTCCTTTTTTTTTTTTTTACGTGTTAAGATTCAAGGGAGATAAATCACTTTCATTTTGTACTGCAGTGTTTATTTCTTTACTATTTATTTTTACTTTTATACTTGACAATTTGAGGCTTAAATTAGATGGTCGTAAAGAAAATTTAAATTAAAAATAAATGGACTTCCTTGGTAGTCTTATTTTTATTTATATATATATATATATATATATATATATAATCTCCATCCTCTATTTTTCTAGATTGCAAAAGTAAATATAAAATTTGCAGGATGATATTGTTTAAACCTTTTTCTATCACTTGGTACCAATATTTTTTATAACCCAACATATTTGTATACATTGTGATATAGAATGTTATATACTGTATTTAGGCATAGGCAAACTCCTTAATTTAATATTTAAAATCTTGGCTGTTTGGTAGAATGGAAATATTCAAATTAGTCATGTTAATTGATGCAGAAAAAAAGTTTCAGTTTGATTTTTTTTTTTTTTTTTTTTTTTTCTTATTTTAACTCTTTCACTTTTCTCGTATTTCCCTGCTTTTTATTGAAGTTGGCTGTGAAAAAAAAAATCGATCTCTGATTTTGAAAGTTTTTTTTTTTCATTCCTTTTTATGTTCTGCCAACTGAATATCTTAAGTTAGTGGTTTTGCAGCTTCAGTTTTCTTTCTTGATTTCTGCTTCAGGACACAAAATGCAAAGTCCAGGTGATTTTAGCAACATGGACATTGGGAATGTAGGAGACAGTGGTGAGAACACAAATATGGACAGCGATGACTTGGTTCCAAGCTTACAAGTAAGTACAGGTCATGTTTAAAGTTTGTTTGCCTAAAATGGAAAGGTGAATAAAATTGTGTATTTGGGTAGCAATTCATTTTTAATACAGATTTTTCTAAACAAAACTGACAAGATACTTCATGTTTGTTATCATTTTTCTTAGATGCAATCAAGTGCTTTCTTTTCTAGATTTAAATGAATGTAGAAATTGGTGAAATGTTTACATTGCATTCCAAAATGTGTTCGATATATTGTAGCTGTGTTTATAATTAATTTTATTAAATATAAATATTAATAATCCATATATTTAAAAATGTAATCTCTAACACCTTTCAATGCAAAGGTTATCTTTGATTCTTGGTTGAAATACAATTGTAAATAATGATGATACTATGCTAATAGTACTAATTAGTTTAGTCAAAATGGTAAGCTTAGGATGAGGATGTTTACACTTATATTAATTTTTAAGCCTAGAGAGCTAATGATGGCTTATTGGTTGAGACCAGTTTCTCAATGTCAACATTGATGTCAACCAAATTTGAGGACTTTAGTATATTAAGGGTATTACTTATTTGTCTTCAAAAATATTGTACAATAACATTGGGGAAAGTTTCCTTCACTGCACCTACTTCATTTAAATTCTTGTCCCTCTTGTAATCATAATGCCACTTACCGTCTTCAAGTGGAACACATTCTTTGGAATGTCTCTGCTTCCGATAAAATTCACAACACATGTGACTTAGAATTTCACCCAGTCTGCTTTTATTGCTATAAATTGGCAGGGTGCTGGGGGCTGAGTGTTTTCTATAGTCACCATCTCTAAGGCTGAAGTGCTTTAATTTACTCTCAGGGCTTGGGTGAACTTGTGGCTGGGGGTTTAGGGCATTTCCCAACAGCATCATTTGCTGAGATAAGCTCCCAGGGCCAACATTATCAATAAGTTATGTCCTTGACTAATCAATCATAATGTGATTGAAAATTTTGATCTCGTGGTCGGAACGCTAATGTTCCTAAACATTCAGCCACATGTCTACTTTGAATAAAATAAGTTCTTTGGAATTCTGCCACTTGTAGATTTTGATGAATGAAACCTGGAGAATGGTGATTTTGTTTGCTTGGATTGAATTAGTTCCAGGAAAATCTTTTGATAATTTCCCAATTCTTTTTAAGGAAATGCCAAACAGCAAAATACACGAAACCACAATTCTTTACTTGAAGGCAAGTTTAACA